>JANSTT010017775.1:0-15841 GCA_026745375.1 Platyura marginata | reverse complement strand
AACAAAATATTGAGAAAATCATTAAAATGTGCAACTTCAAACTGGGTATTCTGCAAGCTTAATTATCCATAGAGAAAGCCAATGTTGAAGATGAAATGTTGCAGCAGCAGTTTTTCGAAGCTACAACGAAGATAGCCATTTAAAATATTAGGAGTATTAGGTTTTTAAGTTAATAATTAAAAAGGGTATTTTTGTTTTAAATGTTCCGAACGGTCACCACATTTGTTCGCATAAATATGTTTGATATCCATATGACGATATCAAAAAAAAAATATCCTTTCTAAACAAAAATTTATCTCCATTTAAAAGTTCTCTAAATAATTATGGAAATAGTTAATGAGGCATCGCACGAAAAATTTTATTGTACAAGGAACAAGGACGTTAACCCTAATCCAACCCTTGGGGAACATTGGATTTTTCAACTAATTTTCTATAATTGTTATGAATTTTCTTCTTCCGGTATTTCTCCTAAATGCCTCTAAGGGAATCTTGGTAGGATTAGGGTTAAGGACAGTTTTTTTTTCTTTTTGTCTCCAACGGTAGGACATTTATGGACGTTATCTAGACATTTTATTATTAAATACATTTTAGGACACTTACCAAAAAAAAAGATCACAAGAACTATAATCTTAATATTAATTGTTTCGTTGTGTCAGGAGAAAAAGGCCTGAAGGATATGTACGAAGGGACGAAATAGTTGAAAATGTTTGTAATACATATCAGAATGGTTTTATGTCTCGATTAATAATTTTTTTTTAATTTATTAGGACATTAAGGACACTTTTGTTTGTTCTAAGAAATTCTAAGCAATTATAGTATTATAGGAACAAATATAGAATTTAAGGATATTTAAGCATTTTATGGATATTTACTACTACTACTATCCAGTTATTAATTATTTCTCATACTTTTGCCTATTAATGTATGGGCCTGTGTTTTGTGTTTGATTTAGACATTTTCAATATTTAACATCCAGAACCTCTTATAATACATTTTAACAAAAATCCCCAAGTGATTTCTTTTACATTTACCTTGAACTTACCTCATCACGGCTCTTTACTGGAAATATTATTACTGAATACCTACATAAGTACATATACATACTTGTATGTATATACTATAAACGCAGCGTGTTTACCTTTAATCGTGGTTCACCATCACCATAGCCCAGCATATAATATTTTATAAACCATAAGCATGGGATACGATGAACTCATAACTTTGATTAATATTCGCGTTATTATTTCCATTAAAACCATTATATTACCCAGGATAAATGTAAGAGTAAAGTCAGAGTACCATATTATTGTAAAATTATGAACGAAAAAAAAATAAAAAAATAAAAAATAAAAATAAACAACAAATCCTCAAACATACATATATTACCTGAACGCATTCACCTCGATAAACGTTTTGTTTACTACAATCTTAAGTGCATTGCGGTGTTTAAAGTCACATTACCGTAACGTTTAAACGAAATATTATGAAAAACAACTTTACGTTTATTGGTCGTCAGTAATTTTAACACCAAATAAAAGTCATTTATTTATTATAATCGATTTGGCCTGTGCAAATTACTCGTCTAGAACAAATTGTCTCTAGCCACTAAAAAAATAATCTCCAAACCACTTAATAATGTACGGATACGGACACTTCTCCCGAGTGTCATATTAATTTTTTTTTTTATATGTAGGAATGAAAAGGAATGTGATGACTTGAAAATATTCCCAATTATCGGAAAAGTTTTTTGAGCGATTCTCTTTTTGTATGTCGATAAGGACTTCAACACTCTCTATAGAAGGATTTTTATCCCGTTCAGCAATTATGATTTTTAGATTATACAATGCGGACGTTAACCGCAAATAGTTTGAGATGGTATAGATTGAGTTGTTATGAAATCAAATTTATGTTATGTACGTGCACAATATTCATAATTCATTCAAAATTATGGATTTCTTTTAAATTTTCATTTTTCTATCGTTATTTAAGTCATTTTTAGATATTCTATATATACCAATTATATGGAAAATCAGTGGAAATGTCTACAAATTTATTTTATAGTTTTCTCTTATATTTTCATTAAATTTCCCTTATATTTCCATTATATTTCCCTTGTATTTCCCCTATATTTTCAATAAATTCCCCTTATATTTCCCCTATATTTTCATTAAATTTCCCTTATATGTATTTCCCTTATATTTCCCCTATATTTCCCTTACATTTCTTTTAAATTTCCTTTATATTTCCTTTATATTTCCCTTATATTTCCTTTATATTTCCATTATGTTGCCTTTATATTTCTCTTATATTTCCTTTATATTTCCCCTATATTTCCATTATATTTCCCTTATATTTTCTTTATATTTCCATTATGTTGCCTTTATATTTCTCTTATATTTCCTTTATATTTCCCCTGTATTTCCATTATATTTCCCTTATATTTTCTTTATATTTCCATTATGTTGCCTTTATATTTCGCTTAATTTTTCGATAAAGAATCGATTTAAATATCCTAAATTTAGGGGCGACATTTTTTAATTAATCTAGATTAGAACATTTTTTTCCTTCATTTCGTTACATCATTGGCGAACAAGTAGTGACTACTGCACTACAGACTACTATGATACTAGTTAAAAACGAAATCATTAATAAAAATCAAAAATACCAATTGCCCCAGAATAGATCTTTGGAGGGTATTTCGGAACTTACAATTGATTTGTTTTCATTTGACGATTGAAAAAAAAAACACAATTTTCTGGGAAATTATTTGAAAAATTTAAAATCCCCTCTCGGTAATCGAAACGGAGAGAATTTTCTCTCACTGTAGGTATTTGGGTACACACATCGATTAGACGTGAATTTTAATTCAACAGGTATTGCCCCCCGTATCCGCATTATGTAAAGTATTGCACCATACTTCGTTCATCAATAATTTCTAATTTTTATTCCATTACTGTCTGCTACTACGCATCAACTCAACATACATACATATGTAGACATTTTAGAAGATAGAGAACATAGTCGATGAATATTAAATAGCCCAAAATCCATTATCATTTCAATAATAATCGATATAAAAAAAATAACACACGCGGATCTCTACGACCCCGACCGGGACATGATCAAACATGTTGAAACAGCGATTTTTATTGCCGGTCTGTCGTATTTGTTAATCTAAATTGTTTGTCATCTTACTGGGCTCTAAAGAATTATAAAACATAAATTTTAAATACACATTAAAGAAACGGACGGTTTCAACATTAAAGTTTTAAGAAATTGATACACTCATACATCCATATACATATGTACCTATTTACATACATATCTACATACTTATAATCGTACACATATTATTATATAAATGACTTAAGTAGCATTGACTTGACTTTAAAATAAAAATCAAAAAAAAAAAAAACAAAAACAAAAAAAGGATTATCTTTGCCGCGTAGTTTTTATTTGTTTTTTGTTTTGTTCTGTTTTTGCACTTGCAGACAACACGATATGAGGTCAATAATACCACAGATTGTGCTACAAGTGATACTTTTCATTTGCTTGCAATGGTATGTAAGGTAATAATGTACGTAAATAGGTGCATAAGTACCTAATGCGTGTGTATGTAACTATTGTAGATTTAGATTAAGAAAACAATAAAATATTATGTTTGTATGTATGTAGGTATGCATGCATGCGTGTGTGTAACGTGTAAGGTACAATTGCACAAATCATTGCACAAATCAATAATTTCGTTTTCGTAGGTAATGTGGAAAAGTGAAGTTGATAAGAGATGATTGATAAACTAATCAATATATTTGCCATTTAGACTTTGATTTTTTACGTTTATGTACATATACTGATCTAATATTCAATATAGTGCTTCGCCGAGTGTGGTAAAGGAAGCACCAAATATCGTCTACCACTATCGATTTCCACGTGATCATCAATTTCCATCACCACCAACTTAATAGCACTGATTTTATTATTTGTTGGCCTTTTCAAAAGTTTAATTCTATATATACGCCAGTTACGCAAAAATGGGAAGGCAGGGCCGTTAAAATCTGCCATCTGTCAAAACAAAAATTTCTAAGCATTTAGAAACTCTAGGTGGTACAAAAACTTAAGCGTTTCGCAATCGAAAAGACAAAATATAAAATGACGTCTATTCGACATCTCGGATCTCGCCCAAAAAAAAAATCCCTTCCAAAAAAAAAACAAATTTCCTAATTCAATTCGATTCTTTTGAACCATTCTAGAATTACTGTGACTCACAAATTCATTGACACAACGTGTAATATGGCAGTTAATCAGACTTTTATGGGTACCAGAAAAATGTTTTTTTAATTTTTTCATCAAAGTCATTTATAATGGACCTTGATGAAGAGAAATTTGAGTTTTTTTCTTCTTCTGGTATTCATAAAGGTCTCGTTTCATCATTCAACTGTCATATTATATGCCCTTGTGTCAATAAATTTGTGATTCACCGTATATACCGACATGCGAAATCTAATCAACTACACACACATTTTTTTTTTTAAATATACTAAGAACAAAGCACACACACACACACACACACACATTCCTTAAAAGGAACTAGAATGAGAACTTGATGAAAGGGATTTTTTTTGGAAAATAACTTTTTTCATTTTCCGCGCTCCCCGCTCCAGATTCTACATTAGAGACGTTCTGATCATAAAAAAATGACAAGTTCGCTAGAAATTGTTCCATAGAAAAATTGATCGATTTTAAAAGACCCTGGCGAGAGGTCCTCATAACATTTGTATGGCGAATTGTTGTCATGGATGGATGTGTAAAATAAGCTAGAAAGTGACATTTCTGGTATTTTTTAAATTTAAACAAAACACAAAAGAAAATGGCGTAAATTATGACTTGATTGAGCAATGGATGATGAAATAAATCGAGAGATCTCTAACATAGAATTGGTGGGGGTGGGGGGCGTGGTGTGGTGATATTTTTGAAAAAACTACTTTTTGTATGCATATTTACTTTTTATAAAAACTTATTATGGGGGTAATTACGAACGAAAATGTCCTTTTCTAAATATAACATACTTAAAGGACTTAATTTTCGTTCCATCGGGTAGGAGGAGGGAGGTAACCATAGTTAAAATGCAATACCTATTTCTCGACTTTTATGTGATTTTTTATGTGTACACGTTCCTGTTTAAATTATGCTAAATTTTACTTTAAAATGTATTCAGAAACCTTTTTTTTGTTGCTGGGAGTTTTTTGTTTTTTTTTTTTTTCTTCAAAGATATGTACACAAAATGAAAAGAACAATAATGATGCTGCTGGTGGTGCCATTTCACTGTATCATCACCATCATCAACATCACGACAGTCTCTCTATCTATATATATATATATATATATATATATACCAATTTTCATGAAAAAGCAATATCAAAGTAATGTGTGTGTGTGTGTGTATTGTGTTCATAAAATATCCATTAATTACAGACTATATGCATGAAAAGAACACCTTAATTAATAACTTCAAACAGACGCTATTGATTAATACCAGAGTGTTATTCTAATTAGTCACTCGTCGATTTTATTACAGAATTTAATGAATGAATATTAAACATTATTATTTGTAGTATGTATGTAGTGTAGATACCTACTACCTGTATGTATAGTATAGTATGGTTGGTAAGGTAGTTTAGCTGTTAATGGGAAATGTGCATCAAAGGTAAAACTTCTTTTTTCTTTTTTTTTTTTAATTTGTTGTTGCTATAATGAGTTTGCAAAATGCATTATCTACATTATATTTGGTATTATTATTATACAATGCTGTGTTGCATATTATGCTTTATTATGTTTACCGATGTCATCTCGACAGAAGTTCAATTACCAGTATAGAGAATGGACTACAAATTTACAATTATTATGCATTAAGACAAAACAAATGGACAACATTTGCATTTCATCTGTTTGCATGATGGACACAAGAATTTGAAACATCCGTAGTGTCTATTTGAAAGTTGTGCGGATCCGTATAACTAAAACTATATATGACACTTTATAAATTTTCAATGGGGTAAAAGGAGTACCGTAGAGTGCCGATTATAATACCCAATGGTACAATATATGGAAAATGCTATTTTTTAATCCTGATACAAGCAGGGTTAACTAAGTATTTGGGGAGTTATAGTATTCGGCACTCTACAGTACAAAATATATAGGACGGAAATGGTTTGACATTTTGTATTTGATCAGCCGTTTGTCGTTTGACATTGGCACATTTTACCTAATTATTATTATGGGAGGTACTCTATTCGGAGACACTCTATTCGGCACTCTATGGTACATCCCGTAGCTCGAAAATGAATAGAAATATGATCGAGTTTTGTTATCAGGAGAGCAACGGATTATTAAAAAAAAAACAAGAAAAAATGGAGTTTGGTGCCAATATAGAACCACGGAGACCACCACAATCTATATTTAAACTCACCTGAAATAACGTTTCTTTTCATACATCCATTTATATGGCCTACTAAGACTAAATATATATGTATCTAATGCACAATTCATATAGTGGATGGAAATCTGATGGAAATGATTTTTCCTTAATTTCCCATCAGTGATATTTGAATAGAATTTCGGCGTAGCACCCTGTCAAAGATAATCACCTAGTTATATTACGGCTAACCATTTAATTGCACACATGCATATATAACAGGTACGCATTTTCTAAAGATGAAACAGAAGCGCTCCATCCATCAATATTTACAAATAAAAATCAATTAAAAATTAGATTTTGAGAACTAAGGGACACAACATGAGTGAATATGTAAATCTGTAAAATTTGTTGGGTTACATTTGACAAGCTGTGGGAAAAATTATTATGGGAACAATGAGAAAAATGGCTCATTGGATACTATACGAAGAAAATTCATCTTAAACGAAGCCTAATTTGATAAATCGCTTTTCTATAGTCACGTGACATTACATAATATAAAATATTGTTGTTGTTTTTTTCTTATTTCAAAAATTTCTGATTAATTTCTTATATCAAAATAGTTTTTTTTTTTTTTTGAGTTTTTTTTTCTCAAAACGAACGCGTCACCCTATTTATCTTGTGTGGTGTCATAAATTAGTTTCATTCGACTGATACACTCGACGTATGTAAACTACACGGTGATGATAATGATAAGTCGCATACTTTGAATAATCTAGTTGAATACTACGACAGATGTTCACAATTAAAAACGATTCGTTCCATTTGGGAATTTCTATATAAATACGAAACGCATTGTTAATTCATCAGAATATATTAATCTTTTGAAAATATGTACAATGTGGCTGTATGTGTGTGTGTTAGTGTGTTTGTGTTTGTGGTTGTATTGTAAATATCTGTAATGCACCTTTTGGATTTACCTAGGAAAGCTCATTTTTTAACACATTCCATTCAAAAAGATAATAGAAATTCCAGTCTATTGTACGGTGCACAAACATAACCGGGCTATAGAGGCAACTAAACTATACAAAAGTTTAATTAGAATTTCGTTTTAATTAATTTATGTTCTATACAAGCTGCAAGGCGATATATGAGTAATTAATATTCGAATAGAATAGACCAGTGGGGATGAAATATCACCTCAGTCCAAATATACTAGATCAATGAAATCAATATATAGAAATTTCATTGTTTTTGTTTATTTCGTTTATTGTGTTTTGATTTTGTTCTTAATTAATTGTCAGAACATGTAAATAGAAATTAATTAATATTTCATTGTTGTTGACATCGATATTTTAGTAAGGGAACCATTGCGAAAATCTGAATAAAAAAACTTTTTTTTCCTGAATTCCATAAATTTGATCTTCAAATTAATAAACTTAAGATTTTCTTTAATTTTGGTAAGATTTCAGGTGATTTCTATAGAATTTCACATAAAAATGATCTAAATTCCCACAAAAAAAAAATGAAAAATTCAAAATAAATACTTAGCGATCAGATAGGTCAGACATGTATACATCGCTGGATTCGTACAAGCCTCAGAGCTTTAATTGGCGGGTAGTCTCGAGGCCAAACTTCAATGTGTCGATTTTAAAAAAATCTTGTACTGATAGAGTGTTTTTGAAATTAGTTTTTTCTATCGACGGGTCGGTTCCCCCAAACATTTATTTTCTCATAGATACTCAAAGCAGCTAACTGGACCAAAAAAGTCCCGTAGTTTTGGAGATTAGCAGTTTTTTAAAGAATTTATTTCGAAAATCTTAAGCGATGTCTAAGGATAATTGAGGAAAATGTGAACACAAAATTTTTTTTTTCCTAAATTCCATAGATTTGATCCTAAAATTAATAATTTTAACGATTCCAATTAATTTGTGAAGATTTCAAGTGAATAGGATAGAATTTCACATGTATTGCCAAACATTAACTGTGGAGTGACACAATCCTAAAACAAAACAAAATTCTCCATCTGGCATCAATGTTTTCTTTACCGATCTACCTCATTCCATATGCATTGGGGCAAGGGGGGTGTTCTTCTTCTGTTTTGCCCTTCAATTTAATTCCAATTTTTGGGATATTGTCTGCACATAATATGTTTTGACAATATCTACTCACACATACATACATACATACATACTGTATGTATATAGTTTAGTGCTATTGAAAAACCTGGATATTACTACTGACATAAGGGGAGGGTGGGAGGCTTGGAACAATATTTATATCTCTCAAACGTTCAATAATAAAATTTCTCAATGTATCGTATTTCTTTAAGACATACTGTGCACAATATTTGAAGCAATAAAGAACAAGAACTCGTGTTCTTTTTTAAAATTTATAAAATTTCGTTCCATATAAACATTGTAGACATGGGCTTTTTTTATTTTTTTTTTATTTTGTTTCAGGGGAATTTTCATAACGCGCTGAATTTCGCTTTAAAGTTATTACATCTTGAATATTATCTGCTCATATATTCTCCGCATGTTGTATTATTATACTCGTATCTACGGTACCCAGTACAAAAATGCAAATAATATGCATTAGCACATTCACTCTGCGCTTTGATATCGCGAGGATTTATTTTTTATTTTTTTTTTTTTCTTTATTTTTTTATTTCGAATCTTTTCTGTTAACACAATTTGTATTATGTAACTTAAAATTGAGAATATAAATCATTCGTCGTGTCATATATGCAAGAGAGAGAGAGAGAGAGGTTAAGTTCATCCAACTCTATGAATATAGAGAAATTTTTTTTTTTTTTTTAAGATTATTGTAAATTTTCTTTATACATAAATATTATACCTTCCCTATGATACTATGAACAAGAAACGATGCACTTTGTTACAGTGACTGTCAAAAGTATTCGGGCAAAGTAAATCTTTATATGTTCGTGTCCGAAATGGCAACGCATAATCAACCCACGTTATTTCAGTGATAAACAAAAAATCACGATATTTGGCACTTAGTGAGAAATTTACGTAAATTTATGTCAAAAGGAAACTACACCTAATCCTTTTCTTAACGCGACTCCTTTTTACGTGAATTCACTTTAACGCGATTTGTTAGTGCTGCACGAATCCTTCACTTTAAAATTAGATTTAAATCTAAAATCAAGAATAAATTTACGCGATTTGTTTTACGCGATAATTGCGTAAATGATGTCATATTTGTTGATGTGAATGTGAATTCAACATTTTCGGCTCTAATGGAGAAAACCGAACGAGAAATTCAATTCAAACATGTAAAGATTTGCTTTGTCCGAATACGTTTGACAGCCACTGTATGTGTATATGGTTAGCCAAATCAAAATAAATGACGATTGAAAACGTGACTCTCTTTTACTGTTGTTGTGCATTGATTCCGTTCGTTTTTCCTGTTCTGTTGTTTTTCATGATCAATTATTTGGAAATAATCGGGCCAAAAATTTTAATAAACGTCAATTATTGATATTCAATTCAATGTCGAATTATATCTCACGTAAAATCGTTCGTATCTGTCCCGGTTTTTGAGAATATTGGAGAATAAATTACTTATCCGGAGGGTGAGTGGCGTGGGCGTTGGTTTTTTAATCGATTTCGAATTTTTTTAACTCAGAATGTTTGTTCGTAACATTGCTAACTAATATCTTCTGACACTTATAGAGAATACAAAAAATTCGACGTCCTACCGTTATGGCGCTGTAATAAATTTTATATTATTTCCAGGGTTTTTAATCATTTACTCGATATATATTCGGAATATAGAAAAAATGATAATAACAAAAATTATAGAGAATAGAAAAATGAAGATTTTATTCATAGAGCAAAAAATTCTACGTTCTACCGTTGTGGCGCTGCAATCAATTTTATGTCATTTCTATCGCTTTTAATCATTTGTATTCAATTTACTTAATATAAATTCGTTGTACAGAATGAAATAGACAAAGACAAAGATATTTAGATAATAAATAAGTAATCATACCGGCTATATTATAATCGGCTGAACCAATTATTTCTTCCTTACTGGTTTTAGGTAACAACAAAAAATCCATACAAATGTAATGTTCTCTTGAAAATTTTCCAACACAATTTCTGTCACCTTTAACCACAAATTCTTTTATCTGTGTTGGCGTAAATTGGGAAAGTCGTAAATAAACAGCATAAATTGCAATACTGTGGGCTTTTCTGGTTTGGCTAGAATTGTACTTAAATGTCATCATAACGAACATATAAGCTGTACAATCTGTACCAGAGATATTTTTGGGCCATTAGGATTGTTTGTATTAAAATGTATCAAATGTAACGAATGATTAATGTAACATCTAATTTACGTATGTGTAGCAAATACAGATGTCTATATTGATTTGTTACAAAATTAGACAGTAATCATAGAAGTGTCATAACATAATAATTATTAATTTCGTACAAGATCGATTGAATTTGTTACATATTTTACATATGTTTATTTTTGTATCAAAAATGTTGTAACAAATGTATCAAATGAAAGAAATTCACGAAAACCGTTCCTTCAACAATCCTAGCCCTAATCACGACTTAAAAATGCACCCATAAGCAGTAACAAATGTAAAGTAAAGTAACAAATAATCGATAAAATATCTCATTTGTTACTAGTAACATTTGGTACCTATATTTCAAGCCAATGGTTGTCAAACTGAATTGGACGGAATCGTATTAGTTTGCTACATTTGTTACAGGTCTCAATGGTGAAGAGTCAATAGCCGTACAGCCCCCCTAACCTTACCTAACCTACATTTGTTTCATTTATTACCAGTTTGTCACCAAGACTTGGTAACAAATGTAACAAATTCGAGAAAAAGTTTTACTTTAACAATTCTGCCCACAAGGCCTTTTTTTTACAAATGAACGACCAAGTCTACATATAGTAGTACCACGATCCCCCTCCCGCCTTTTTGGGGGTCCTTTACACACCCAATAACCACATACAAACGGGATTATAATGATCCGACAATTGTCATTGAGACAGAGAACCGATCTATCTTTAAATGCCCGGTTGAATGTTATTAACTGCACACTAAATTTATAATTGGAAAAATTGCGAAAAGTGCAAACAACCCGCTCATTTTAATGTCGTTTATTTATAAATCACATACTTAAATTGAATTTTTTTGTGGATTTGTTGATACATTCATGAGTGCAAAGCCATTATTTTTAACTTTTCGATAGATCTCTTGCATGAGAACGAGATTTTTTTTCATATATTTTTATACGACCTCAACCAACCATGATTCTGCCTATTTTATTTTTATATATACAAAAAAAAACATTTTTTATTCTTTTTTATTTTCATTATTTTTTTTTTATTTTTATTTTTGTTAAATAAATTCTGGTCAGTGCACTGATAGATATAATTTTTTGGCAACGTTTCGACCGATCAGACGAGGTATTTGCCATTGAATATTACCAACAACGCTCAGCCAAACTAAAAACAACAAAAAAAATAAATAAAATATTTAGAGATCAAGCCAATTGTTGTATGTATATTCGATCACACATGTATTTTCAAAATATTAATAACAAATAAAATGGTGTTGAATGTGATTTTTAATAAATGATTAAAAATGACTATCGCGAATATTTTGCCTATTTTATCTAATCGATCACGTTTGTTTGTGGTTTTGTTTGTCTGATTGAATTTTAGGCTTACGACATTGAGAGAATAAACAGATTATTGGTAATTTTACATTTTACTCGCATATATTGCCAATAAATAAATAACAGCACCTCCCCCCCCTTCCCTCGCTCCCACTTATACCGGCTTATTGTAATTGTACGCTATTGGCATATTGGTTGTGATTACGTTAATGTTTCACAATAATTACATTAAGCAATTTGCAAGTAAATTTCCGATGGAAATTTTTTTATTGTTTTTTAATTCAACGAGAGTATAGTCGGCAGATTATGGTGCCGGCATTAAAATTACACATTATATAATGATGGAATTTTTGATTCTAGCGAATTTTAAATTATTAAATTTTCATTTTTTAAACTAAGTCTGATCTGAACATACTTTAGACAATATTTCAAGATATAAATAGAGAATAGTTCAGCGATAGCAAGATGAAGTAGTGAAGAAGAATTTAATTCTAATTTGGAACCTATATACATATAAATTTTATACGTCTATTGGAACGGGGTAATTTTCCAAAAAATGTTCTTGAGAAAAGTTATCTAACATTTCAGTGGGAATATTTAGTTGGGTCTTGGATCTCCCACAAAATATGAAGAGAATGGTAAATTTTTGGAACAAAATATATATTTTGGACGGTTTTTCCACAGATGTACCTTAAGGAGAAATATACGAACCTGTCTACCATTCATATTTTCTATTTTCCAGACCTATCGGAGTACAAACTGAATTTAGAACTTAGAATTTGGACAAACCACAAGAGTTCTTTTATCTCTTCTGCATCAAAGAGAGATCGATAGAATAAGGTGGTGAAGTTTAAAACTTAAAATGGGATATTGTTTGGGATTTATATCATTCTTGTTAGATTCCATACTTTTTTCAATCTGTCAAGTCAATTAACAGAAATTCTCTCTCTGTCTCTATAAGTCTTTCTCTGTCCAATCAAAACAAATTAGTTGGATTTGCTATTTAAGGTATAAATGGAGCCAGTAGAATGATTCTAACAGCTGCCATTTATGTTTGAGTACTTTTACCATTGACACATATTGAGTCTATATATAGCTGTTTAGATTAATTGTCCTATCACACCACATACATATAAGAGAGAATAAATACAAAAAAAAAACAAAAAAAAGGAATTTGGACAAATAAAATTCTATGACGACCTGGATATCTATTTAAGTAATCTCAAAACATCTCTAGTTCTTACATTCCTCCAGACTATAGCAGTAATGTCAAAGTGTTTTATATACGAACATCTTGACCACAGAAAATATACCTTAAAAGAAAGCACACACTGGCACATCAATAGGGCCCATTAACAAATGTGCCTGGAGTAAAATAAAAAAAAAAAAAAACCAAAACGAAAACGAATTCAGATAGAGAACTCATAAAAAACAGAAACACAAGAATATCCACAAAATATTTTTATTTTATTTTATTTTTTTTTTGTGCTGATGCTGTCAATAAAAATTTTTTTTCATTCCTATTTATCTCTATAACAATTCATAGAGTTATATGCATGGCTGTCTCTTTCTATACAAAAATAAATTAATCTACCCAATTTTCACTAACAAAAAAAAAAAAAAAAAAATATATAAAACATCATCTACCTACTTACCTATATACTTGCTATACAGGAAATCCTAGGTATATCAAATACGTACATATTCAATTTCTCCTGCTCCTGGAATATACCCAAAAATTTATTCCAATTTCAGCACTTTATTTATGCCTACCAATTTGGCCGTAGGTAGAAATATAATAAATAAAGTCATCATATCGTATATCAAATTTTCCTACTTTTCAGACTGAAATAACCGGCCCCTCCTCCCTGCAGAAAAAAAAAAAAAAAAAAAAAAAACCTAAAAACCTTGCTATATAATTTAGTACATTTACCACCTTTTACGTCAATTCTTATTAAACACTTCCAACAACAATACAGAAGAGAGCCACCACCACCACCACCACCGACGCCGCATACCAACCTCTTCCCTTTTTGGATTATTTTTTTTTTGTTTTTTTTTTTTTTTTTTTGCTTATTCCACTCATCCATAACACAGAATTTTCCATTACACTACATAGGTACAGATATATAAATATATATACTCTTTCTCTTTCCGTCGGTGTTGATGATATATATATATATATATATATATCTACAGAAGTATAGACTACTACAGCTTAGATATATCTGAAATTGATATAGCCAGCAGCCCCGACATAAAACAAACACACGAGAGACAAATTTATAGTTTACTAATTTCACATTCTAGAAAATTAATTCCACATTGATAGTCAAAGCCGCCACTGTGCATAACTTAGGTGGTCCACCATGGATGATAATATACATTGCCTCCCTTCCGCCCAACTCTTCGTCACACACTCACTCTCTCTCTCTCTCTCTCTCTCTCTTCCTCCGGTCTCGTTGATACAACAATTTAAAAGAAAAAAAAAATAATAAAAAATAAATTCTAAAAACCCAATGGTGTGTGTTCTAATAATAATAAAACTTATCGAAGTGGATAATGAGAATGAAAACTCTGTAGACAGTTTTGTGAGTGTTCTACCTATACCTACCTATCTACCTACATATGTACCTATCCTACCTACCTCACATCTACCTCAGATGAATTGTAAAACAACAAAAATGCATTAAAATGGATTAAAACTAGTCCCTCCATAAATGAGAGTATAGCAAACACTGCACTTTACCACCCTAAGACCCCCTCCCTCCCTTCGCCATCTACTCGAAAACTTTTCTATTGTTGTATTATTCTTAAGCTTTTCACTTAAGTGTTTTCATGAAAAAAAAAATTCCAATACCCAATATTATCATTCGAAATCACTTGAATTGTGTCGAACCGGCGGAGGTTAATTATCCTTCAATTATTGGTGATTATACATCATCTCTGTCTGTGTCTGCAGTGTTGCCTCGCGGATCGCGCATCTAAGTGCCCGGTGTATTTTTAGGCCTTTTTCCTACTTATTGGACACTTTTTTAGTAATAGGATGGGATCTCCTTCTCCACTCTATGCACATTGCCGTGTTTTTCGGACAATTTTTTTTTTGTTCCTCAGTTCTTGCTGGGTATTTCGATAATGGTGAGACATTTCCAGAAATTTTTTAAAAAATCAGGGGATGAGATTAGAGCCCTGAGATTACCCGTAAATTAAACTCCACATATAAAAAACCTAAAAAATTTCTAACATTTTTCTATTTCAGATAATCGTCGGCCAATTTGTGCAGACTGTGTGTAATGGTGGTCCGAAAAGACCTCATTCTAATTGGGGGCGTGCTTTTTAGGCACTGGAACAGATCGATGGTAAGAAAAATAAATTTTACATTCTTTCTGATTAATTAAAATGAATAAAAGAACATTTTTCACAGTAGAACATCTGGGAATTTATCAAATCTCAACAAGGACTAAACCATTGGAGATTGTAGGTGCCCAGGAATAATAAAATTGAAATAATTTGTTAATAAAATGTATTAAAAGCATTAAAAAAATAATTAAAAATATGGAAGAAACTTAAAAAATCGTCTTTTGTCTTGAATGGATTAATTTCAGGTAAAGATCTACAAGAATCATCATTATCGAAAAATTGATAACGCCATTAGAACGGCGATCCCTTAAAACCCCTAAATACTAATTTTCATGAAAATATCTCGATAAATAAGGATTTTCCAAAAATCGATTTCAAAACGGTACATGCAGCGCCATCT
>JANSTT010017774.1:0-15841 GCA_026745375.1 Platyura marginata | reverse complement strand
TTAACCCTAGGTGGGGTTTTTTTGTTGTTGACTCCACAACTCCTCGCCATATCTGTCGGTTGACTGAGGTCGAGGCTTTTGAACTGGTTTTTTTTTTGTAAGAGAGGGGGGAGGAACGTTGACCCGCTCAACTCTTTTTCGGAAGGCTTTTTACATTATTTCAGGTGAAAACACTGCAACAGCTAAACTCTACAAATTGTCATACTTTAGATGTTTTTTTCCAACATTTGAAATGTTTCCTTTGTTGAATCCTTTCTCGAATTTCACCAATTATTCCCTGAAACGATGCACTCCTAGACCTACACTTTTAAGTGGAATCCGAACCGCAAAGCTCAATCTTCGTATAAAAGAAATATTTTTACTCTAGACAGTGATCGAATCCCGGAACATTCCGTTCCAAATGACAGTATCTCTACCACTGAGCCATTTGGCCCGTCTTTCGATTTTCACGGTTTCGCTTTTACACGGATTCTAAATTATTTTATATTGAACGCACTTTCTACTGGTTGTGTCTCGTTTTACACGGTTAAAAATACTAAAATTTTCTTTTAGAAAACAAAGGAATTAGTATCAAAAATGGAAGAACAACTATATTTATGGAAAAATGAGAGTGAGGAGAATCATATTTAAGCCGATGCCGCCCATTTACTTAAACCATTGCCCCTAAACATATAAGTACATCAATTTATACACCCAACAAATAAATCAAAATTTCTTCCATTGAAATGTAAATTTTATGCTAAACTTCTAGGGAATTTTTCTCGAAACCTGTAATGGAACCGGCTAGTAAACAATCATACAACCACACTGATCCATCAATGCGATTTAAACAAATTCTAAGACCCAAATTCACCAAATAAACTCTATAAGGACAATCAGCTCTCTCTCTCTCTCTTTCTTAAGTAGATATATATATATATATAGCTAAAAGCTTAACGAAAACATATAGTCATAGTCGCAATATTAATCCACTTGTTCTTGAAGTGTTGTCGAAAATGTCATGTTTTCTAATTATATATTCTTTAAGACATACCACAAAATGTATCGTACTATGGATATGGATAAAAAATTGATACTTAAATGCATAAAAAATCTTAATATATGACTTTGATTGTATAGATAATCTGGTGATTAAAGTATTCCTCATCATCAGTGGAGAAAGATTTTATTATAGAACAAAAACAAAATTACTCTACATCAGGCATATATATCAGGCACGAAGCGTAAATTTCTCGATGAGGGAAGCAATACATAAATTTTTGATTTTAGAAGGCTTCTTGGGATTTCTTTGAAGTGATTTTGTTTTTTTACCACAGATGCTAAAAAAACTGGGTATTCAAAATTGGAAGTTGAGTGTACCTACAAGACGCATTTTTTAGGAGGCCAAGACCCGATTCAGATTGTAGCAACATTGATGATGGTATTTAAAACCTTTTAACCTTTTCTTTATGATCCTCCAATCCTCCAACGACGATCTTATATCGATTGATAAATTATCTATAATTGTTTGCGTTGACTCTCCTTCTCAACTTTCTTTGCTCCTAAACATAATCCGACTACTTCAAGAAAATAGTTTCGCCACCGCAGTTATAATTCCACATCATGAATAATTTACATTTCTCTCTCGACAAAGAGTCAATAGCTATACGGGCATCCCTTCTACAACACAGTATTCTACAACAGGGTTTTGTTCTAACACAATACAAATTGCGGAAATTCTTGTATAACACGATAAACTATAGTACGGTTTCACTCTAACACGATAAGAAATTTACGAATATGTATATAGTTGCTCTTTGTCTCCTACAACACGGTTTCGTACAACATCGTAATTATGTTAGAATTTATCTACCGTGTTATATAGAATTTATCTACCGTGTACTTATGATGCGTTGTGGGGGATGTGATTTTAAATTGCATTCTATTCATATGTATATGATCTGTTTCGTAGGTACTCATGTAGATATTTCATAAAATGGGTGTATTAAGCTGGCAACGTAACAACAACTGCAAATACGTACGTATCCTTATGTAACTGCATGATCGGGCCTTAATACAAAAGCACTCATTCCCTTACTTTCAAAGACCCTTCGTGCCTGTTATGTATGTACTTAAAATTCGACAGTAGAATTAAAAACCAAAAAAAAAAAAAAACAAAACAAAAAATTAAGAGAGAGAGTATCGTAGTATCCATTAAATCACAACAATATAAGCAGATTACTTGAGGATTATTCACGGCTCATAGTCATAATTAAGAATCTCTGTTATTTCAATAAAAACACACTACAGTAAATTTAACAAAACTTAAATATTATTATAAGAAAACAAATAAACTTATAATTCTACTTATGTATGTATATATGTCAGCCAAAACAATCTTATATAGTAGTTGTATAGAGACATGAGAATGTTATTTATCGTGATTGAATAAAAGATAAACCGATATGATACCGAATGATTTTGTTGTTGTTGTTGTTTTTGTTGTTGTTGGATAATATTAGTTGGTGGACTTACTTTGATTAATGCATCCCCTCTGGGGGCTACCGACAAAGGTATGATTTACCAGTCTCTAAATCGAAATTGTTCTTACCGATTTTTTGTTTTTTGTTTTTTTTTTTTGTGTTTTGTCTAATTCCTCTTATGTCTTGGGTCATTATCTGAAATTGTTATCTAAGATAAATCATTTAAGAGACGATATTCAGGTTAATTATAAAGATATATACAGTCATGTCGGGTAAAATAGGGCAAAAGGCATATTTTGTATGGAAATGTCGAAATTCAGTTATTTCTCCGACTAACCGACCAAATGGCATAGAGCAATGAGTGATTGCCTTTGAAGCGGGAGGTCACGAGTTTAAGACCGACTGAAGATGAAACATGAAGTGCTTTTCTCTGGTATGTTGATTTGAATCGGAGGCCGGGTGGTTGGATTCCATTTAAAAACAGTCTAAATAATGAAATTATCTGTAAAAAATGGCAATGCTTAAAAATAACGTTTAAACTGCGAGCATTTGTAAGGTTTCCGTAAAAAGAACACCTTAAGTGCTACTATGTTCTCACTAAAAAGAGCTTGTCATGTCAATTGAGATAAATCTAAGAAAGAGGGATGACTAATGGGCCCATCTATAGAGGTCTACGGAATTTCGGGCGCTCTAGGGCTTCCGCTAACTCTCAAACTAACTAATTGCTCCTACTTGTTAGGATTATAATACAAAATTTGTCTTTTCTCTATTTTACCCGACAGCACTGTATGTATGTATGCAACGGCACGACTTACCATACCTATATGTATGTATGTATCCATGTACCTTTACCTAAACAATAACACAGGAGGCATGGAGTGATTTTATTATTAAAAATTACTTAAGACAAATGACGTTTTGGATTTCGTTTAAATTGATTCATTAGTGAACGATTAAATTAGGTAGCAACAGGAAGCTGTTGTTAAATTACACACATGTCTGGATGTCTGATCATTTGATTAACAAGCAAAGCATATAAGATTTATTTAAGTATAGCCCGGACTATGATGTATCTCATGTAAAATATTATGGAACAAACATTAGATGCTCGTTTAGATTAAATAAAATATTTTTCAAAATTTTTTTTTTGGGTTTTTTTTTTATTTGGCTGGGTAATTTTAGTTGAAAAGTTTTTTTTTTCTTTTTTTCTTTTTTTTGTCATTTATTTTAGTTGTGGAAGTTTTTTTTCTTCTTTGAATGATTTAAATCTTTCATGATATATTTGAGTCCTGTATGATTTTAGTGAGAATATGATTCAATGATTTTTTTTTGATTACCACAGCTTCGACGACTCTGTCCTAATGTCCGGATCTGTCCTATAATTATAATTACTACCTACAATTCCATTATCCATTTCATATTCCAAATCACTTGCAAGCTTTTTTCTTATTGTGCGCTGAATCCCTATCCGGCTCGAAGGACCATATTTCCTAATAACCAGTACAGCGGTTCAGCGCACAATAGGGTTAGGTGATCGTATGCAAGCGATTTGGAATTTAACTATGGAATATGATATGGACAATGGAATTGTAGGTAGTAATTATAATTAAAGGACAGAGTCGGGCATTAGAACAGAGTCGGACATTAGGACAGAGTCGGACAACATGATCTTTATATTAAAAGAGAATTAAACAGAATTCGATACGTACGCTGAATGTCGAACGAGAGGAAGTGCCTTCTTTCCGGTTGTTTGAACCATCGCAGGTCACAGCCAACCCAAATCCAATCCCTCTGGTCGTCTTTATTAAAACAGGTTTTTTTTTGGAAGTTGAGGATAGGGACGGTGGCGAGAAAATTTTGCCCACAATGACCGACTAAATGGCTTAGTTGAACAAGTGGTTGCCTTTGGAGTGGGAGGTGCCGGGTTCAAGACCGTGAATTGAAGTGAAGTGTTTTTTTATGGCATATTGATGTAAATCTGAAGCCGAGTGGTTGGATTGCACTTAAAAAAAACAGTCTGAATAGTTGCAATTATCTCAAGAATGGCAATGCTTAAAAAAAGAGTTGCGATGAAATGACGAGCATTTGTAAGGTTTTCAGAAAAGGAAACACATCAAGTGCCGCAGTTGTTCCACACACAAATAGAGATTGTCTTGTCAATTCAGATAAAATGTTAAACAGAGTTACATTAAACGTGGAATAGCTATAAACCCAAAAAAGTGGTCTATGCCGAGTGCACCACCCTAACCTAACCTAAAAATAAAACAACTTACATGTAATGGCCGAGAAATTTGTTACAGCCCAATGCTTGATGGTAGTTAGTTTTGCATCCATATCCACAATTGAAAAATTCTATCGATTTGACTTGGCTTCCAGGTTTTTGCAGTATTTATAAGATTTTATTAGCCATTTTTAATTTTTAACGTCTTTAGATTAGAACAATGACCCCCTTTTGTCATTTTTTTTTTAAGATCGACATTAAAATCGATAAAACTGCCATTATTTCACATTTAGCACATAAATATCGAATTGCCATAGAGAAATTGTGTAGTAGAGGTACACGGCAGTCGAACATTAAATCATTAATTCCCAATTGTAAACCATATTTTCAACATTAAAACTTTTATCAAAACTGCGTTAAAATGTGTACACCCATATCTTGAGTCATAAAAATTATATTACACCAACCTCGATGCCTCGTTTACTTTCTATTAGTCATTATTACTTGTGAAATAAAACATTTTACAATACCTCAAAAACCCAGAAATTATTATTAATTCATTTGAAGGGGAAAAATACGATTATGTACAAAGTTTTTGGCACGCAATAGGTAAGTAGATCCAGATAATATTAGGTACTTAAGGTTACAAATATAATAGAAAGAAAAAAAAAAACAAAAAATTTGTGGAAGTAATTTTTTTGCCTCTTCCGTCATTAGGTATTTTTCTATTTTGGATTACAATGATACAAAAACAAATTATTTATCTTAACAAAAAAAAAAAAAAAACAAAATAGAAAAAAAAAACGAAAAAAAAGTGTTTACACAGGAAATACACTATTTAGAGAAGTTATTTCTGTACATAATAACCATCCCATTGCTATCACGAATGGCATATTCTCAGGTAAATTGTTTTGAGCTCTGGATGAAATTTCTATATAGAGCAGTGGTTGTTAGACTTTTTTTTCACCTTTCCACATGTACTTTATGTACATACACGTAATGACTTAACATTCTTTAATATTGACTGAAATCCCAAATCAAAAATTTGATTTTATTTACAGGAAGATAGTCTCATTGAGCAATTACAAAATTAAATCAGTCGATGAAGGCTTAGTGACACCTAGTAACTGCAATAAAATCAATATAGTGAGCGAGGCGATCAATTCATTTTTTAAGACTTTTTCGTTATTTTAATTAATAGATAAAAATTCCAATCTTATACTTAGTAATTTGATACACAATTTATTGGGACTTTAGAATTTATGCCTTCGCATGACATAAAAACAATAAAAATTCGTTTTTTCTTTTCAAATATTAAATTTTGATTCTGGAAAATTGGAAAAATGGAGAATTCTAATTTTTAAATTTCAGGTCCGTTTTTTTTTGTTTGGAATTATTAATTTTTACAGTATGTTGCCAATGAACTTGTGACACTTGTATATTTCAGGGAAAATGCAACTATTTTTGCCATTTTTAATTGAATTTTTTTTTAAATTTTGGAAAATACCATCAATAATAGATTTGGAGTAGAAGTCAACCATTTTATACGTACTATTGTGTCTCTGTTCGCTCATCTTTAATTTATTGCCATTTTAGTAAAATCGGTGAGTAAAGCTTGGTTTCTTTGAAAGAAATTAAAATTGGAGTTAAAATATTAATCCAAAATCAGAAAATTATTAGAATTATGTAAATTCTCAGAAATGAGCGAGGAACAGACGTCTCAGAAAGTACTAAATCAGTTGTAGCTGAGTTAAAAAAAGATCAAATTTACATGAGAATAGTAGTAGTAGAGAGATTGCTGAAAAAAATTGGTCATAAATTGCGGAACTGTTCAGCGGATAGCCATAAAAAATTGTTAAAAACAAGATTTTTTAGAGACTCTCAAACAAAATGTTAGGAGCTCAATTAAAAATGGGAAAAATAGAAGCATTTTCTCAGAAATATATTAGTGTCACAAGTTCATTGGCAACATACTGTAATTTTTACTTCATAGTTTTTATGTAATTTGTATTTTTTTTACTTAATATATAAACTAAAGAATAAAAATCACAAAATATCTATGAATCTATGATTTTTATTCTTTAGATTTTTTTTTTTTAAAAAGAAAAAAAACTAGTTACATATTGAGGAACAATAGTTTTTTGATTTTTGATTAAATATTTTTTTGATTTTTTGAAATGTTTTTTTTAAAAATTAAAATAAAAAATGCTCTCTTCTCTTATTCTAGTGGGCTAGAATTTTTGTGTTGAAAAGCCGAGATACCTAAGGCTAGATATCTAGAAAAACTAATTTCCTAAAAACCAAAATTGGCAGAAGATTGGTGACTAATTTTTAACATCCCCCAAAATAATATAAAAATATTTTGAAAAAATGTATTCAATTTATGAGATAATATTTGGTATTCCTTATATACAAGCAAATTCGAAAATTGACGTAATAATTTTTCTAAAAATTTTTTTTTAAAAATATTTAAAATAAAAAATGTGTAAATTTTAAAAATATACGTACTTTTTCGTACTTTTAAATTTTTTTCTGAAAATCGTATCGATAAATTTTATTTTATTTTTCTAACATCCTGGCAACCCACATTTTGAGAAACACAGATAATAAGACAATACATCCCGGTCATTCATTATAATATATGTGCTATGTTATCTTTTTCTTTAGGGTTCGTAATTTTCAACATGATTTCATGGAAAATGCCTAAAATAGCTAATGTCTCAACCATAATGATAGGCAAACAATTACCAGTGAGTGAATTCTTGAAATTGCTTACGGAAAAGGAAGCGCTTGGAACAGTGCCCGTAATTTAATATGATGTTTTTGAGAAAAATAGTTCAGGTTAAATTTTCAAATTCATTACTGTTTCTGACACATGAATAATTACAAAACTTAGCCTTAAACCACAAAATAAATAATAGAGATAGTGACATATTTATATATATATATATATATATATATATATATATAGTTAGTTAACCAAAGGGATAATACACCCATCCCTCGATTTGCACGGTAGATACGTTCCATAGAAAATCGTGCAATTCTAAATCGAAAAATTAAATTTTAAGTCTTGTAAATCAAAAAGTCAAAGAATATAAGGCAAATTCGTGTAGATACGTTCATAATAACCGTGTAAAATGAGACAAGGATTGTATGGAAAAATGAAAATTCGTTCCACTTACTTTTATTTACAAACTTAAGCACCCTTCAATGTCAATGGCAAACGTCAAAGAGAATCGTATTAGGGTGCGATCGTTTGTGAAATGAGTGCATTTAATGTCAAGTAATCGATTTTGTGAAATGACTGCATCCGTAAATACATAAAACAAAGTCTATAATCGAAATAAAACGCTAAATATTTTATTTAATTTGATTTTAAAAGCGTGTTAAAGCGAAACCGTGTAATTCAATTGCCAATCGAGGGATGGGTGTATATTAGGGTAGGCCGTAGTAGTATGAAATTAAAAAAGTACATATTTTTTCAAAAAAAAGATCGGAAAATTTAATTTTTCACAAAATACTCAGTACACTTTCAGAAATTTTTCTGACTATGTGGATTTTGATTTCCCGAATCGATCTACCCTAGTGTACATATAGTTTGAGAATCCTTATTTAATAACTAATATAGATAGAGGTAATTTAATTCTACATATTTTACTATCCTAAAGAACTTTAAGTTTCGTAAAAAAACTGGCACAATATTTATTATGCTCAACGAAACACCACTGTCAACAATAATAATTAAATTCGCAAAATATTTCATATAAATTTTAAACATCGATTTTTAGTATTTTTACTTAAAGTGATTTTTTATTGACTCCAGGGTATATTTTTTTATTTGTTTTATTTTTGGTTATAGAAAAATGTAAAAATGGATGTGTTTATTAATGGAGTTGGTAGGATTTATCTTAAACGACATATAAAATCATCTTGATGACAGACGATGATTTATTTATTTTAAATTTGACGAAATACTTATAACAAATGGTGGTAAAACGAGAAAACGTGTTATTCAAATCTTAAGACAATCCATCAGATAGCTGACAAATGATTATCGTAAATAAATATCGATGAATTACTGAAATAATATGTCCTACTACCTACATACATATGTACCTACACATACATAAATACATATATACACAAATACATAAATTATGTTTAAAAATAAAATTGATAAACCTCTAATGTACGTTAATACAAAAATCCATTGACGATATGTGTATAGGGACGTGTTGGGGTACTTTGTTGATTGCGTTTCTTTGGTGAAATTAATATTTTTTTAAAATGCCATTTGGAATATGGTATCTGAATTCAAGATGGCGTCCAAAATGAAAATAATCTATGTTTCAATTACTATATATTTATACAAATTCTACTGATCCCCTATTTTGTAACTATTTTGTGTGTTGGCCGAAAAGTTACTATTTTTACCTATGTTGAACCAAAAAAGCCATGTGGCGGAACTACGACCTGAAGAACAAAGAACTTACTCCAACTTAGCAGAACACAGTGTAGAACGGGAGTAGGCATCTACACTGGTCATTGTCTTACGGGAGAGAGCATGCATGTAGGATCGGTCTGATACCGACTGACCTGTATAGGCACTGCCAAGAACCCGGAATGAAAGAAACTCTGTGCCTGCCCCTCCGTTGCGAGGGCGAGACAAAGAACTTTCGGAGACTACTTTTTACACAGCGACCTCGACCTGTAACATGAGGAGCCTCATAAAATTCACAGTGGAGACAGGTGTACTCGAACTCGACGAGCACAACCACCAAATCGCAACCGTATAGGCAACTGCAAGTGGTAATACTATGGAGCCTAGATGGTCTCTGCAAGGCGCAAAGGTCGCCACCACTAACTAACTACCAATTAAGTATAAAGGAAAATTTTGGTTTAATTTTCTTCTGCTCAAGGATCGCTCGGTCACTCGAAAAGATAACTTAAAAACGTGTTCAGATAATTTAATGAAAATTTTTGGATTTTTGGGGTCACAAGAAGTCTGGTATTGAAAATGGGCAAAATACTTTCCTTGGCCCTCATACATTTTTTTTTGTAAAAAAACCTGTTATTTTAATAAAACAAAATTTTGAGTTTTTTCATCCTTCTTAGCAGCCTTTTTTAGATCGAAAGTAAATTCAAAAAATTTTAAATCGATTTAAAGCGGCCATTTTTGGCACACCAATTTTAAAATGAGAATAAAAAATTGAAATATTTTTATAATTTTTAATTTTTAATTTTTAATTTTTAATTTTAAACTACAACTCATATTAGGACCAACTAACTAACTGACCAAATTATTGCTCAAAATTAAAAACAAAAAAGAATTTTTGAAAATTTATTACTTAAACAATGGATGCCTTTTTTCAAAATATTTTAGTAAAACGGAAAAAGTGTCACACCACCACCACCAATAAGCAGTTTTCGAATTTTGTACCTATCCTTTGGGTTCATAATATTTATTCTGGAATAATAAAAATTCAAAAATGCCATTATTATTTTCAAAAATTCCCAAAAAGACATTACAATTATTTATCTACTTCTTTGCATTTTTTTCTCTACGTTTCGTTAATTATTGTAATCAAATCGGTATTTCTTCCAGGGCAAAATCTATCTGTTATTCCCTTTAAGTTATAGATTTTCTTAAAAGCTTAAAATACTTAGTTGTGGGTTGTGGCAAATTTATTTGTGTATGTATGTCATTATCGTATAAAATATAACATATATGTACATACCCACCTCTATCTATATGTATATTGTATACCTTTCGGTTTCATTAAGTATTAAAATCATATCTAGTAGATTGTAAGATGAGCCCTAAGTGCCCCTAATAGAAAATTCTATTACAACGATAAATTAAACATATAAATAACTGGAATTTATGTTTTTAGCCAGACAGAATCAAAGGTTTCATTCAGAAGTCTTATACTTTTAAATGCCTTTTGAGAAGCCTTACAAAACCAACCATAAGAGGATAAAATAGAAAAATAGAGGCCACCGCCAACAACAACAACAGCAGGAGAAGCAGCGGCAGCAGCTACACACACACACACACACAAATCTACACAAAAAAAAAATGTTATAAAAATAATGTGAAACAAAATTACATTTCCGTGAACTTTGGAAGTTTAGGTTAAAATATTACGGTCAAATTGTTCATCGTTATGTTATGGATATGGTAGTTGGGGGTGGGGGTGGGGGTATTAAAGTTTTAAATGGGCAGATGTGATTTAATGTGGAATTTTATTATACCTTGATGACACATAAATTTGTCACAAGGTACTTATTAGATTATATGTACAACGGGATTTATATTTAGGTATCCATAGTACAATAGGTTGGGTCATTTTTAAAAAAAAAAAAAAGAAACTCAGATTTCCCAGAGCCCTGGACTGGACGAAGAAACTGGTATTGTAGGCCAAAAATCTTAGTTTTAAATTTTTTTTCTTTCAGTTTTTGGCCGATAACGAATAATTTGAGCTGAATTTGATATTATGACAAAGTTGTAGGTCAATAAATATTCATATTTCAATTATTTAGATTTAGTCTTAAAATATATAAAAAAATAACCTTAAAATCCTTGTAAATCCTTTAGGTGAGGAAGGGGGCGGGGTGCCTAAAATTTAATATAATGGATTGTCATCGGCAGTGACTCTATGTGCGAAGTTTCATCTTGATTGGATAATGGGAAGTGGGTTTATTAGCCCTTTGTTAATTTTGAGGTGGTGGAGGGGGTATGGGTGCCCAAAATATTGTAAAACATGAATTGTCATCGGAAATGTGTCTATGTGCCAAGTTTCATCTTGATTGGACGATGGGAAGTGGGTAAACGGCTGAAGCTAGAAAGCTGAAATTTTGACAGTTTATTATGTAGTCCTAGGGTAAGATCTCTATTGTTTTTGGAGCAAATCGGACAAAAAATAGGAGACGCTGTGGTAAAGTGTTCACCTAATTTTGATATAAACAATTCATTTACTCGAAAGGTAGTCGAAATGTAGAAAAAATGAATATCACAAATATCATGAATTATGGAGAATACAAAAATGTAGATTTCTTTCGTAAATCAAAAAGTTGTGCAACCTACCGTTATGGCGCTGCAATCAATTTTATTGAATTTCTAGGGTTTTTAATTATTTACTCGAAAAGTATTTAGATTACGGAAAGAATGAATGAGACAACAATTATAGAGAATACAAAAATGTAGATTTCTTTCATAAATCAAAAAGTTGTACAACCTACCGTTATGGCGCTGCAATCAATTTTATTGAATTTTTAGTGTTGGTAATCATTTACTCAAAAAGTATTTAGATTACTGAAAAATGAATATGACGAAAATGATAGAGAATACAAAAATAAAGAATTCATTCATAGGCCAAAAAGTTTTACAACCTACCGTTATGGTGCTGCAATCAATTTTATGTCATTTCTAGAGTTTTTAATCAATTGTATTCAATTTACCCAATTATATTTATTGTACAGACAAAATAACACCGAAACTAGTTATTGCATAAAATTGATATTTAGGCAACCCTGCACCTTCATATAATGTATAACATTAGCGGCTGTAAAAAATTCTCCACATAATCAAGGCAGAAAAATTCGCCTCATAATCGATTGAAGGTCACATAGATATCCAAAACGTGTTTCAGATTTTTTTTCTTTCTTTTAATCGTATTTTCTTAATTTTAATATTCAATTTGCTTATAAAAAGCTTTTCTGAAACTTAACAAAAATAATTACCAGATATTAATTCCACTTAAACATTTTATTCGTTACACATCAAAATTAATAAGAAAGGCCCTTAAATTAAATTCCACAGCCGTTGGTTATTAGTTGTCGTTGTCAAAAAAAAAATATATAAAAAAAACCTTAAACAGTGGCGTGGCGTGTTTCTCTATGATTAATTCATGGCGCTATTGTGTGTTTCTAATTTGTAATCGTAATTTATGTCTGATGACTCATTTTCCGTCTATGTGTAACCCTTGAAAAATAAATAATTCCATTGTTTGAGTTCACCCGCTGTATTCCTTCTTTATTTTTTTTTTTTTTTGGTTTTCATGGAACAAAAATATAATAATAATAATTTACTTTTAACCCCTTATTCTGTTCTGTTAGTCATATAGAGGATGATTGAGTGTGCGATAAAAATTGGCTATAAATGTTGTTTGCTATTATCCGAATAACCAATAAAAGGCACTTATCTGGCATTAACGATGAAAAGATAAAATATCAAATTTCAAATGAACCAAATATAAAGTCATCAATTGCTGTTCCTGTGAAATGGCTCCTGGTTTTTCGAATCGAAGCATATATTAATTACAGGGTGGATAAAAAGTTTCTGACCACCTTTAATTAATTTTTCTTATTATTTAACTACAATTTTTAATATGACCACTTTAATTAAATTGGTGTAGTGGGCACACTGGGGTCCGCAATGCATTGCATACATATATTAGGCCAATTATTACGATGTAAAACAAAGTTTAGACTTTTTACTTCTATACACTAAAAATAAGTGGAAGCATTGGTTTAAAACTGCAATACAAATTTTTGTAGTAATTATCGCTCCCTCGCCTGTATACACGCTAACTTTCGAACGCGTTGAGCTAGAGACTTGAAATTTTTTTGTGAATGAGTTGCTTGGTATTCCAAATGGGCAAAATTGGCCCACTCCTTCGACCCCCTCCCATACAAGGGGGGAGGGGTAAAAAAGTAGGGGTAGGGGTGAAAAAAGTAGGGGGAGGGTAGGAAAAAGTAGGGAAAAGTGGAGGGATGGCGGGGAAAAGTAGGGGGAGCGTGGGAAAAGTGAGGGAGAGTGGGAAAAAGTAGAAGAAGGGTTGGGAAGAGTGGGGGAAAGGTTTGAAAAATGAAGGGAAGGATAGTTTTGTGTGGAAGCCCCGTAGGTTTACTTATCAGCCTTTTTTCAAGTGGTATAGTATAAATTCTTCGTTTATTTTGTTGCATTAGGAGCAATTAATGAGAATAAAATTAGATTCGTAAGAGGCACAACGGATAAGGTGGGCCGTCGCGCCCTTTTAGAATGGACGAAGAAAGGAAACAAAAGGTTAACTTTTAATAGTCGATCCGAACATACAAGAGCGAGAGGCAGACCTAGTGCAAGATGCGGTTGGATGGGGTAACGAAAAAACCTTCAAATTGGTGTCCGCAATTAGAAAGAAGCTGCCCTAAACGGTACGGCACGGAATGAAGGCGAAAATCGCAGAAAAGGCCAAATCTTACACCGGGATGAGAGCTCTAAGAAAAAATAGCAGCACTTATCATTTTCTTTATAATTCTTGGGATCTTTGTCACATTTTTACATTTTTATATAAATTAGAGTGAGATGAAAACTATCCATAACGTTTAAGGTCATAATATTTACGTTTTACTGTATACAGTGAGGTTATTTTTTTCGGGATTTCTGGAGATATACATATGATGTACAAATCCAGACGATCAGAGGATTTAGTTAAAATGTAGGTTGCATACACTGAGCAGGCTATTCTTTTGACCGTAGCTTACAATTTTTTTTTTTTTTTCAATACTTGGTCCTTTACTTTTTTTAATATTTATTAACGACCTATAGATTGAATATAAATCATGTTATCTCTTCTAAATATACTGGAGCTGATGTAAATGTTTATTTATATTATTTTCTTATAAATAAATTTAGGGATCTGGCGAAAATTTTCGAGATTTTATGACCCGGTAACTTAAAAATTGACCTAATTCGTTAGCCATTAGAGAAAAAAAGGAACTTAAAAAGATCAAAATTTGAAGGAAAAATTTAGAGATTATTTTTTTTAGATGGAGTTCAGTACTTTATTATATTTAATTTTAAAGATTACCGCTAGTTCCAGAATTTGACTTATATTTGCTTTCTTCCTTCTACACTTGGGTTAATTCATTGATAAATAAATACAAATATTTAGGTCTCTCTCTAGCGTTTGTAACGGTAGTGTTCCGTGTTGATTTAGGAGTAGAAAACTGAAAACCAAAATAAAAATTCTCCACTAGCTTGTTTAGCGTTCGTGAGTAAAATGTATGAATGAAAATTTTATTGTTTGCAAAATTTCTCTTTTCTACCATTTTTTAAGTTAAATTCAATTTTTTCATTATTAGTTTGTGGACAGTGGGAGTTAACCTAAATTGATTTATGGCCAAAATTGTGATTCATACTCGTATATATCTATGTATATGTACAATGTACATAATATAACATACCCATTTATGTATAGTAAGAAAAAAAAAAAAAAACGTCAATATTTTCACGATTAGGTCAATGAAAATGTGAAAATCATGCCAGTCATGATTATTTGCGTCGATAAAGCAATCGGTTTTGTATAATAGAAAATACAACAAATTATAGCTCCTTTTGTGCAAAATTCCTTTTTTTATAAATCTCTGCGGGTACCAACTACGCATCATCATCATAAAATGCCTATATATGCCCACACACACATAATGTTAACAGATATTAACAACAACAACAACAGCAACAACAAATATATAGAAAATTTGCGAACATTTAAAACATTATCGTCGATTATCCTTCCTGTTTAACATATTTTATGCATAATACATTACACCTAACTACTCCTATAACTACATAACTCCAACGTATGACTCATAATTTTGGTATGAAATCTGATTTTTTTTTTGGTTGAATAATAATTGTTCAATATATTCAATTCACAGACAAAGAGAAAATGTTTAGCCCATGTTGGGCGCCACTTTGTAAATAAACTAAAATACACATAAATATGGAAATATTTGTCACCATTTAGAAATATTTATGTTATTTTTCCTAATTGCACTCTTACCGAACTACATATATATGTAGGTAAAGGTACAAATGGTAAAGATAAAGATCCTATGAACAAAAAAGGATTTTTTTTTTTTGGTTTATTTTTAGGCAATCTGTTGAAAAAAATTTGTACCTACTACATTATATAATAAATAGGAGTATATTGTTGCGAGTCATGTTCCACATACATAAATTACGCATATGTAAACCATTTTTTTATTTTTTTTGGCTATGTCGACACATTAGAGGTTATTTTTTTCCCCTCCCTCTATATAAAGTGATAGAACAAAATTTTGATGATAATTTATTTTGCATAGCAACATTAAGGATATATGTTAAATCGAT
>JANSTT010017773.1:0-15845 GCA_026745375.1 Platyura marginata | reverse complement strand
ATACATATTAAATATTAACTATTAAAGATTCATAATATTGTTAACAAAAATTTTAGGACCTGCCAAATTTACCTACTCACAAAAAATTTAAGATTTTTCGAACAGAAGATTTTTCGCCAAAGAAGGGGTGCCAGTCAGACGAAAGTCCTGCACCCTATCTAGCCTATTCGTTTTTCTTCCTAAATGCGACCAAATATATTTATATATATATAAATATTCTGTCAGAGCTACAACTTAAGCTGAAGTAGTAATCCAATTGAAAAACAATTAAATCGAATAGACTTTAGGAGATTGAAAGCTATAGATATATAAATAATTTAATCGATTCAATCTTTTATCTTCAACCACACCACTGATATTTAAGTTGTGAAAACAACAGATATTTTACCAGGCCTTAAGTCTCGAAAAATACCTTTTGAATGACACTCCTTATTTATCGTATTTATGTATACCACACAAAACAACCTTCATAATAATAAACCTTTTTTTTTTGGGAATTGTACATACATTTTATATACATAGGGGTTGTATATAAGTATATAAAATTAAAAGAAATTGCAAACATCGAATACAGCAACCAAGAGAAAAAGAAAAGAAATCAATTGAGAACAAATTAGATGAATCGTAACATAACAGAAACAGGAGATTTCAGATAAACAATTGCTGAAATCAAAAATACATCAAAAAAACATTTTCAGATATATTTGCTTCCCTTATACAAGAGACCGAAAAGGAAAAATAAAATTTTGGAAAGGGTGCCGTTGCAAATTTTATTAAATCTTGTTAGAATCATGTAAATATCCTTGAATATCCCATATATTTAGATATTATGTGACAACAATTGCGGTAAAGGACTTTTTTTTCCCTTCAAATATGTTACGATATTATGTTATGGATAGGTAGAAATGTTAAGGTAAATACGCATAAAAGTATTAAATTGACCTAATTACTTACGTACAAATTAGGGATTGATTTTGATGTGAATTCGACAAACTTGTCTATATACTTACCTACATGTGTGTAAGTGGATACCAGAGGCTTTCTCGACGAATCCCTTATTGCGAACTTTTTGACATATAACATTTCCTTTCAATTATACATATAAACTGCCATTTTATCTATGGTCGTTCATATCTTTTAATTGCAAATCAAATGTCTAATTCGGTCTTTCCTAATTAATTTTCATGAAGTAAGTCGCATAGACGTTGTAATTATCTTACAAACTATATCAGATATTTAATCATTCAGTAGGTATTTAAGAACATCAGGTCACATTTTACGTGAACAAATTACATGAGGGAAAAAGATAGTAATTAGATGTACATGCGTCCCAATTTTTAGTTAGTATCTGCTTATTATGTATACAAGATGAGCATTTTTTGGGCAATACCCAATTAGTTGACAATGATAAGTATTAGGATGTTAACAATATTTCTCAGAAGATGTTTTTTATTACTCTATAAATACTAAAAACCTTTGCTATCTCCCATAATATAATTATATTGTCGTAAATTTAAACATTCAACAACGATTATTCTGACTTTTTCAACTTTAAAGAGTTTTCGGAGAGAGAGAAAAAAAAAACTAATTCGCCCCAGAACTATACATTGCAAGAGCAATGAACTAAATTTTACATTGAACGTATGTGTATTTTATGATAGTACTCCTTTTCTGAATGGGAAACTTTTTAAATGTGTTCTGGAAATGTCTTTATTTAATCAAATGGAACTTTATTATAATAGTCCATTCGCTTGAAAACTTCCGACTTTGCAAACATACTGAAATTGATTTTGACTTCATATAGAAAAAGTATTTGGTCCAAAATTGAGTTTTGAATTTTGATTTTTCAATTGTAGGCAATCAAAGCTATTGTCGAAAAAAGTAAATAATACTACCTACTACATGTACGATTGTACGTACACCCAAAAAAAGATTTTTTCATATAATTAAAAAAAAAAATTTTAATAAGAAAAAATTCATTGTTGAATCTCGGGCCAACAAACATTATTAAAGAAATCATTTTTGACATATTAAAGAAATTGTATCAAAACTTTTTTAATTTATTTTTTTTTTATATTTCAAAACAAAATTTTATCTTATTAAAAAAAAAACTTTAACCATCATCAATACAATGTATTCCTAGTGACAAAATATTGTTAAAAAGATAAAATTCCAGATACGAGAGAAAACCAAAATTAACAAAATCTACAACAAAAATGTTTTACTATGGATAAAAAAAGAAACCTATGCGATTCGAACACTTTCATAATTAAAATCAGGATTTTACAGAAATGATATAAACGACAAAAGTTCCGTTTTTTGATAATTTTTTAAAAACCACAATGATATTCTGCTAATAACTTATACATACAGGTTTTTTTTAGTTTAGGTAAGTAGTAAAATTAATGAAATACTAAAATTTATAACAGAAAAATAAATTGACGTCATCCATTCTATAGAGAGTATGAAAAATATGGTACCCATAAATTAGATAATGTTGACTAAAAATCATCTCTATGCCTAATGATACAATATCTTGGAAGGGGAAAAAAAGTATATTTAACAATGAAAAAAAAAGTATAAAAAAGTATATTTTTGAAAATTGAAAAAAAGTACAAAACCAGTAAAGAAGGAAAAATTGGCTACGCCAATTATAATATACCCGTATGAGTACTTGCGTATTATTTACAACTTTGTACGTGTCTATTCAACTTTTTGGTCTATGAATGAAATCTTCATTTTTATATTCTCTATAATTGTTGCCATATTCATTTTTTCTACATTTCGATTACCTTTCGAGTAAATAAATGGTTTATATCAAAATTAGGTGAACACTGTACCACAGCCTCCTCTTTTTTTTGTCCGATTTACTTCAAAAACAATAGGAATCTTACTCTTGAACTACATAATAAACTGTCAAAATTTCTTGAATCTTGATCACGGACAGACGGACGGACGGACGAACGGACATGCATATTTCGACTTAGAATTTCACGAGAAAGACAATGGTGTTGAAATGTTTCTACGATGATTATGCATTGCTCTAGCACTAACATTTCGCGACTTTTTAATCTATAATTATTTATCCTATCTTGCGAAGAAGGGCTGTTTAGAAACTCGTGAAATTTCAAGCAATTATAATCCAAATAAACGTTAACAGTCAAAATGGATGTTAGCGTTCCCTCCTGCAAATTGACTCCTCGACTTTCCAAACAACGCTCGACGAGTGCTGACAAGCCTGGAAAACAATGACGAATATAAGAAATAAATTTAAAAAATTAAAAAAAAGGATAAAAAAATATAAGGAAAAAAAAGTATCAGCATTGAAAAAAAAAGATGATACTTTTTAAAAAAGTATATATGGTATTATTATACCATGCCTCATACACAAAGCGTCATATTGGAAATAGGCCAGAACTCTATCACCATCAATGAAAATCTATAAGTGTATGAAGTTATTACAAAAATACTTATCCCTATACCATTAAATAATGTCATAAGTATACCTACGGCTCTATAGCGTAATGTAAATATATATGTATTTAGGTAGATCTTTAAAAACAAAAATTAATGGAAACCCCAGCTTTAAAGTGATTAATAATACGAGAAATACTTTAATTTCAAGCGCAATTAATTTAAGAATTGTTATTTCATATATAGTAGGTCTTTTTACACTTTTTGAGCAAACAAAATTAATTACTCTTTCTGCACAAATGATTAACGGTTGACTAAAAGAAAAAAAAAAGAAATCAAAAATTCAGTAGGTAAGAAGAAATAAAGAATAAGAAATTACAAAAAATTTACTTAACCGCACTACCTATGTATTTATGTACTTAGTTAATATACATATATAAAATGTAATTAAATACCGTTATCGTCATACATACATTGCTATTTAGATGCAAATTCATAATTCTGAATGATGACCTAAATAAAGGAATCCCCCGTTTGTAGCATCAGAATATTTCTTCTAAATGACGTCATTTGGTACTGTTTGAAGTGGTGATGTATATAAAGAGAAATATTGATTTTCATACTGAATAAAATCCACAGTAAAGTTCGTTTGGTGGGATGGGTGTGTGTGTGTGTGTTTTTTTTTTTTTTTATTTCATCTAACACACTTTTAAAATAAAACTTTTTTTTTATTAAGGATAGTAAATTGGAGATTTTTTTGAAAGGAAATATTTATTAGAATATAATCTGAGAAATGTCTGGAAATAAAACAAATCCCTTTGTAGAGGGAAGCATTAAATTTCACTCCTATGTACATAATTTACAATATGCATGTATGTATATATTGTTAGTTCCACTATACAATATATATATACCATACGCGCACACACTAACTTAACTATTCTATTGTATCCCTTCTTATAATACATATGTACATGTACATTATACCTTTATAAAATATATCTAAGCTTTGAGCAATTATTTTTACCGGTTTTCCCAAAAAACTTTTCTGTATATTGTCAACTTTTTGAATGTCGTTTGAATAACAAAAGGCTTTACTTTTTTTTTATTGAACCTTGGTTTTTGCGCAATTTAGTATTTTTTCCTCTCAATTTTTTATTTAAAAAAAAAAAAAAAAAAAAAAAAAAAAGAAATAATAAAAACTCGAGTGCCTAACAATGAAGAGATATGATGGTGTAATACTATCAGTTGTACGATAAAAGTTCAACGTGTCACATAAATAACTAATATAAACCGCTGAGGCACTGACACGAAATGTTTGAATGAACCGAGAATAAATTTGCAATAGAGAGGGCTGGCATAAATAGGCGAAGGCATCGAATCACATGAACTTTATTCACGTATCATCAACACAATTGGAGTAGGTCGGTATATGTATAGTAGGTATGTAGGTATGTACGATGATAAATTAAATTTGGGGCTTGTAGAATTTTTCTGTCATACCAAATCGTTCATTTATGGGAATTGGTCTAGAATCTAGATGTAAGAAATAAAATATATAAAATATTTACGACTGCAGTATTTGTTGATGACATACAAAAATATTTTTCTAAATATTTTATTTGGAAAATAATTTTTTTTCTTCTTTTTTCGGAATACGTAAGAAATTTGTTAAGTTTATTTCCACAGAAATTGATAAAACTTCTGTTTTTGTGCTATTAAACCTTACCCTAACAATAAATAACATGAACATAAAAATATGTAGATACTTATCATTTATCATTGATTTTGGAGTAAATTTATTGAAAAAAATTAGGGAAAATACATTTTCGATCATTTTTAGTAAGCGCCAATTGAGCAAAAATAATTTAAATTTATATGATAATAATTTTATTTTTATTTTTTCTCAAACATAGAATGCGATGTTTGGAGGGAAATTTTTAGAAATTAGGACCACAACAAAACTTAAAAATATCGTGCTTCACCTATTTCACCCGTACTCCCCGACTAGGGATGAAACATGAAGCGTTTTTCTCTGGCATGTTGATTTGAATCTGAGGCACCCGGCTTTAAAAACAATCTAAATATGTAATGGCATTATCTCTAAAATTTCCGTAAAAAGAACACCTCAAGTGCTATTAAGAGAGATGTCTAATGGGCCCATCTATAGAGGCCCGCCCTCTCAGATTAACTACCCAAGCAGCAATTTAACACCAAAATTTAAAAAATAACTTAAATTGGTCTTGTGTTAAATGGAACACATTTTAAAAACATTATAATGACAGCACAATTTTAACCAGAAGAATTAAATTTCTATGAATTAAAAAGCCGTTGTATAATCAACCATTATTTAACGTTGACTTTTATCCCAATAAAACTTTCAGTTAATTTTAAGTTTAAATAGAGTTTACATTGTTATAATTACATTTTACACGGTATTTGTAACTCTATAAAAAATAGTTTTTATAACGTAGCAAGAACAATTTAAGTTTAAAAAAAACTGTCCAAGCACAGTTATAGCAAAGTTGGTGGGAAGTATTATTAACGTTATTTTTAACTCTTTTTTCTTTTTGCTATTTTTAACTAAAGTTGTACAACCGTTGCAATACCGGTTTTTAACTACAAATTGCTACTTGGGTAACTAACTAACTATCTCTGCCATAACTGTGATTCTTTGTCACCAGTTTTTTTTTGTTTTTTTTTTAGAACGAAAATAGTATAAAATTGCAGCACAGATGGGCCTAGGGCTAGCTCCACTATAATTTTGCGGCTAGAGATTTTTTTTTAGAAAAGTCGCTTTTATTGACCCAAAACTATTTACCCTAAATACCTATTTGTATCCAAAATACCTAACTCAACTTTACGCATCTTTGAAATACTGGGATCCCCGAACCCGGTTTCCCGGGTTTTCCGGCATTTTTTTGACACCGTAAACCGATTTTCGGTCTTAATGATTTTTTCTTTATTTTATTTAAATACCTACTTGGATCGATGCTAGAACAAAAGAATACCTGTAAAGAAGGAATAATTAGCTACGGCGATTTTAATATACCCGGATGAGTACTTGTTTATTATCTACGACTTTGTTCGTGTCTATTTTGTCTGTACAAAAAATATGATATATGTACAATTGTACATATGTATATTGATTAAATTGAATACAAATGATAAAAACTCTAGAAATGACATAAAATTCATTACAGCACATACCTACATAATGGTAGGTCGTGGAACTTTTTGATCTATGTATGAAATCTTTATTTTTGTATTCTCTATACTTGTTGTCATATTCATTTTATCTGCATTCCGACTATCTTTCGAGTGGAATGAATGGTTTATAATGTATAAAAATGTATAAAAATGTATAATAAATAAAAATATTTATCACAGTGTGCGTATCTCTAACATTTCTATAAAAAGAGTTTTATTTACTACCTCCTTATATGCATAAATAAAAGCCTTCAGTCAATACCATCTACCAGCGTAGAATCGGAGCGTGTGTTTTCTGGTAGTGGAAAATTGACTACGAAAATATGATCTTCGCTAAACGATAAAAGTTTGACATTTCGTGCTTTCTGCGAACTCATTTTAAGGCGGAACACGAACGAAAGTCAAAATAACACGTTTTTCTCAATTGTATTTGTTAGATTTTTTCAGCATCGGTTCCAGCACCAGGTACCCGGTATTAAAAAATGGTACGGTTTTGGATGCTATAAATGGGATGATGTCTAGTAAACATAAACAAACAGACCATTTTTTTTTTTTTTTTTGAAAATTTGCACTTGTAAAAAAAATGTTTTACAATTAAGCCAAATACATTTTTGGAAGCATTGTTATCTTCTTGGCATATCTTTTATATTGGAATTTCTATAGAAAAAAAATCAGTTCTCAATCATTGTTTGACAAATTAATAGTTCAGGGTAGAACTATTACTCATTTATACATACATATATGGGGTAAGATAAGTATGACCGATAAAAATGTATTATACTTAAATTAAGAACACAGTAAATTGATTCTTTTGCTACGTAAAATAATTTATAGAATCGAATAACCTAATCTACAAAACTAACGAAAATCTTATATATATGTATATATGTAGGTTATATGACATTGTCCATTTAATTAGTTACAGTGTAATAATAGCAAAACAAAGAGTAAATCATTTCCAGGGCATAATACTATAAAGAACTAAATATGTGTGGGATGTGTGTATATTTCTCCCTTTATCTTTATAATAATTATTTCTACCAAAAACCTTATTTCAAACAATAGTTTTAGGTTAACATTATGTTTACTGCATAAAACCATTTATTCGCAAACAGAAAACGGACACAAGAAGGATAATCTTATGAATTGAAATTCATCATGTTGATTAAACGGGCAATTGCTTTTTCATGTAATGTTGAGAAACTCTTAATGGGGGGTAAATTTAAATGTTCTTTTATTACAACAAAATACAAACAACTATTTTGTAATATAATTAGACAATAATTACGGTAAAAGAAACATTTAAATTATTTTTATTTAGGTATATGAATGAATAGTATTTTCTCTTGGTGCTTTTAAACGAGATTATTGTTCGAAATTTTAAAATAATTATCTGTGTCAGTATATTTCTTAATTGTTAGTGCATTAATTCATATTTTCCTATTTTGGTTATATTGACGATTACATAAAAAAAAAAATAGGCAAATAAATGTACCCAGAAGTATACTTTCGTATTGTGTAATGAATATATTGAATATGAATTATTGAATTATAATTAATCTTACATATTTTCTTTTATATATTTTCATTATTCTGAATTCTGGTGCATCAACAAGAATTTATAAATTTGTCTAACAGTTTACAAAAAAACTGGCATATTGTTAATGTAAGAAAATTAATGACGCAATTTTGCAAGAACACCGTAAAGAACTCAGTCTTTACAATTTTGGTAATTGGCTCGAGTAGCTTGAGCTACCCGAGCTCGAATCAAAAAAAGCTCGCGCGAACTCGAGCTGATCAACGGTCCGAGCTTTGCCAACACTAGTACGCACTTCGATTCTATCTACGATTCCGATACATTTCAAAGTTCGTGAGTAAATATTTTTAAACGTCCTTAGTTTATATACCGTACCATATTTTATAGGTAATGAGACAAAAGACTAATAAGAAATGGAATAAATTAATAATTGTAATGCAAATTACCTATACAACTTATTATGTAATTAATATTGTTATTGTTAGCTTATTATATCAAATTGTACAAATAAATTCATTACCGACGGCGAATTATTCAACTTATTGTTCAAAGTAAACATTTGCACATCTACATACTTGTAAATTGCATACAGTTTACTATAAGTTATAAATTCTCTCTCTAAGTTTATAGTTGCATTTATTAACAAAACAAATTTATAAATTCATAGAACAATCAGCAAACATATTGGCACACTTGTAAGACAATCAGATTTACATGTAAATATGGAAAATTAATCTGCTCAACTATAGAAATAATCAATTTAAATTTGTGGTCGTATTGTATTAAAAAAAAGTTAAATGTCTTTCGGTTAAAAATAATTCTGTTTGATGGACTAATTTTAAAGATTATCCGGCTGGAAGGACCAATATCAAAGAGAAAATTTGAGTTTTTTATTAGCGAAATATTTGAATTAAAATTAATATTCCCACTCACACAGTTTTTTTGTGATTTTTTTTTTTTTTTGTAATCGATTTTTTTTTTAATTTCGATTGACAATTCTACTTGTATAAAACAACAAAGAGACAATGTAACGTCTTTAAAAATCTCATTTCATTCCTTTAATCATATAACATTTTCTTTAAACCGTAAAAAGTTTATCCGTCTCAAGCAATAGCCAAAGAAATGTCTAAATCTCTAAGACGCTTTAACGGTTAAGTGCACATTTTTTCTATCTTCAAACATTGCAATTTCTTGTATTATTCTGCATAACGGTTGTTTGATAAGTTCTTTCAACAGACACTACTTAATAGTTTTGTCAACTATATTTGAATGTAAAACAATTCAATGAACAACACACTTGAAACTTTAACCATTATATTGTAAAATCAAAATTACATTTACATCTTAAAATAATCTTAACCCATAAGTGGTTCTTTATGTTAATAAAACCAATATTACCCATAAACTTAAGCATCAAAGTTTATATAATCTAAAGAGATTTGATAAACCGAAAACAATACAAACGTCGTCTTCGTTTATAATTAACAACATACATTATGCACATCTTTTGTAATGCTGCAACATTTTGAAATTCAAGATTACTCCAAAAACCAAGAGTGCAAGAGATGATACGCTGCCGCTAACCATATATGTATGTATGTATGTAGAAATGTTGAAAATTTTGTACTGAATACGTAAATAATCTACTTAGTTTACGTTAGAATGGCTTCTATATATATACATATAACTAAAATTGCATGTCTTATAAGCAATTTTATGTTTTCATTTAACTTATCAGCTATCAGCGATGATGAGTTTCACTATTTAGAGTGTTTTGAGTCTTCCAAAGCAATTTGTTTGTTATGTGAAAAATGATTTTACCAAAAAAAATTTTTTAAAAAATAAATTACTATTTTAGTAATTATTTTGACTATTTTTACCATTGGAAAATAATTTTTTTCTTTTTTAAAAATGCCGCTAAATTTTTTTTTTTAAATTGCGAATACATTTGACAACTTTTATAATCTGACGTCAAATGAAATTTACTGCTTTAAATTGCACCAGTTACATCATTATGATGTTAAGCGATCATTTTCAATTATGATGAGATTATTGGTGGATAACAGGTTTATCCTTGTCCATAGAAAATATGGCAAAATATGAATTATAGAAAACAAAATTCCGGTCTTTTTTGAGATACATCCAATTAAAAATTAGGCATCGATATGTAATTTCATTATTTTTTTTTTTACTTTTTTTTGTATTTGTTTTAGTATCTTTAGTTCTCCATTTTTTGACGTCTATTTTTCCGGGCCATAGTTATTAATATTCTTTAGGTTATTGGCTCGTTTGACACATCTAACTTTATTGCTACGAAAATCGCAAAAATTTTTATAGCTGAATAAATGCAATTTACTATTATTATCATTTACAGTAGCTACACTTTTACTTATAGCGAAACCTAAGTGTTTTAATTTAGAACGAGAACCTTCAGGATACTTTCAAATACTAATCAGTCACTGTAATTCAGTTTAAAAAAGAATAAATAATTTTAGATGCTTATAGGATTTAAAATACGGTGCTGTTGAAATTGATGTAAATTTTTGTTTTTATTTATTAATAACTAAGAAACTATTTTAAACTCTTTATTGATTAATAGCAAATAATATAATAATATTTAGGCATATTAAAAAAATGCTCAAATATTATTTTTTTTTATTGACGCCAAAATTCAACATGCCATCCGAAATCAATTTGAATTATCGGTCGCAAGCTATTGTTAATATTCAAAGTTAGCCATTTTAAAAATATCACACACAAATGGCACCATTTTAAATTCTGATGCCATTGTGATAATATTAATTTCGTGTTTTTGGCGTTCTTTTTAAACAATAGCGACCCGAAGTCATGGTTTTTTGTTTAATTTTCCAAATTGATTATGATACGTTAAAATCTATTTTCCAAAAGTTTATGAAAAGCCCTTCAAACATTTCGGCTTTTTTTTACACAATTTATTGATATTAATAAGTGCTATCATTGAAAAATCGAAAACGTAATAACATTAAATAGCAAATTTATATTCATCATTTACCCACTTCAATGGTTCAATCCAAAATAAATCAACCATGCATAAAATATACTTGACGAAAGTTCTTCTACTTTATATTAGTCCCAAAAATTGAATTCACAATAGAGTCAGTTTTAAATCAATGCATTAAATTTAATGCTTTTCATTTAACTTTTCTATTGTTCAGTTATACACCGAATTATATTTTGATTTTTTTTCTTGGAAATTTTGTATTATATATATGTATATACTATAAATACGGTGAAAACTTGAAAGTTTTGTAACTTTTCAATTTAATTAATTTTACGCAACAGATTTGTTTTAATGTTATAACCCTTTACTCAATAGAATAAGCTTCTTAATATTCTGTTTTCTCAAATTATCCTCAATTCATACGACACTCGGAAAATTATATTATTTACAATGAAATATTTTCAAAAGCTTTTGCTTATATTAAGTATTTTGTGTATATTTTCTATTTGTCTAATGCTTAAGCGAAAGTGTTTTATAAATTTGCAATTTATTTACTTTATTTTTGCATAGCAAGAAAAAAAAAAGTCTTTGAAAGTTTTCCCAAACATTTTGTATTTCGCATTTGTAGAGTAATTTATTAAAACATGAATATTTAATTGAAAATCCCAGAAATCACTTTCCATAGACTTCTTAGTTTTTATACAAGATTAAGAGAAATCAGAAACGCAAAAATCTCTTACATATACATACCTCTCTCTCTATATCTATATACATACATATGTACTGTACATACCTATTTTGTATATGTATATAAAAGCACAATTATGAACTTGCTTTTACTTGTTACTTATATTATTACGCGTTCGCTTTTCATATAACCAGATAGAAATCTGCTGGCTCTGCTGAGTTTAATTAACTACGAAACATTGATTCACAAATTGTTGTTCGGCTACGATTTTCCATTGTTCTTATAAAAGCTCATCTTTTCTTTCAGTTCACATCGTCTTTGTTATTTTTCAAATAAGAACTGTTGGATACATGTATTACATTGTGTTGTAGGTATGTACTACTACTACTACTATACTAATACATTCATATATACATACATATATACAATATTAATTAAGTTTATAGTGTGTTGCAATATTTTAATTAAAATGAAAATGCAAACAACTTATTTTCTGGATAACAAAATATTTTCTTTTACACGTAAATAGTATCGTGTACACTGGATTGAAATTGGCAGCGAAAAACAAATTCAATTCAATAAACATTAAGTTTTCAACGAATACAATGATGTGTTCTTAACTGTTCTAGGAATCAGTATAGAAGAAATAATTGGCCACGCCAATTATAATATATAATTACTTATTCAATTTATTATCGACAACTTTGTCCTTACCTTTTATTTTTCTGCACAACAAATAAATATTGAGTTAATTGAATAATATAATTAGTAGTAGTATTGTAGTAGTAGTAGTGTAATAGTGTAGTAGTAGTAGTAGTAGTAGTAGTAGTGTAGTAGTAGTCTTGTAGTAGTAGTAGATTTGTAGTTTATTAGTAGTAGTGTAGTTGTAGTAGTAGTATAGTAGTAGTAGTAGTAGTATAGTAGTAGTAGTATAGTAGTAGTAGTAGTAGTAGTATAGTAGTACTAGTAGTAGTATAGTAGTACTAGTAGTAGTAGTATAGTAGTATAGTAGTAGTAGTGGTATAGTAGTAGTAGTAGTAGTAGTAGTAGTAGTATAGTAGTAGTAGTATAGTAGTATAGTAGTAGTAGTATAGTAGTAGTAGTAGAGTAGTAGTAGTAGTATAGTAGTAGTAGTAGTAGTAGTATAGTAGTAGTAGTATAGTAGTAGTATGTAGTAGTATAGTAAAAGTAGTAGTATAGTAGTAGTATAGTAGTAGTAGTATAGTAAAAGTAGTAGTAGTAGTATAGTAGTAGTAGCAGTAGTAGTAGTAGTAGTAGTAGTAGTAGTAGGTAGATTTAAAGGTTGCTTCCACCTTCAAACTTGATCCGAAAAGCCCTTTAGAAAGGTACAAGAATTATTTGGCCTGACAATTGTCAAAGAAAATGCAGATGCTTTCCATTAGTTTTAAACAAAAATAGTAACGGGCTAAGCCTAGTCACCTACAGACAATAAATCCACTGATATTGCTTTTCTTTGTTAAATATAACTTAAAACCAAAAAATGTCTCCTATGATTAGAGTATTTTAATTTAAGTATACCATTATTAATAATATATTACGAGTAAACGATTAAAAACGCTGGAAATGATATAAAATTGATTGTAGCGCCGTAACGGTAGGACATGGAACTTTTTGGTATATTGATGAATGTCTTCATTTTTTTATTTAATTTGAAAATATTTGGAGTAAATGATTAAAAACCCTAGAAATTATAGTAGAGATCTTACACTAGGTTCTAGGAGTTCCAACTTAATAAACTATGAACGTTTTAGCTCTCTAGTCTCAGACGTTTAACCAAAATCTTGATAACGGACGGGATGGTCGAATTCGAATTAAAAAATTTCGAAGAAGACGATGGTGATAACATTTGATTTATGATGAATATTAAGGGGCGCTACAAACTCCGTACCAAAGTTTTAACTACAACAGTCATACGAGTATAAAAAGAAACTAAAGTCTCCTCCACACTGCAAAATGTACCCACGATTCTACGGTGAAAAACGATATCGTAAAAAGAGAAAATGAAACAGCCATATTAAAATATAATAAGTGATAAACAATAATTACGATTTACCAACGTGGGTAAATTTTTCAGTGTGAAAGCCTCTCTTGTTATTGTTAAAAATACAATGCACAAAAATAAAGTATAAATATGAAACAGATTTTTAACGAGTATTTTTCCTTTTTTCACATGCAAAGGGTTTGATAACCCTTTTAACAGTATCTAAGTTACAAATTAAGTTGAAACTGTGGTAGCTTCATTTTTGTCTTCATTTTGACAATTTTTGTTATCTAAAGAAATTAAATTAATTTAGAAATGTGAAAAACAATTGACAAAATCATTTTGTCCTACCATTGTCGTTGCATTTTAGTTTGTCTACCATTTTTGTGTGAAGCGTTGTTTTTCGAAATATATCACGTTTCGTTTCAATCGACATTTGCAAGTCACGACAATCTTTAGCAGAATGTACTATCGTCCACGTTCCAAATATAGTGTCAGTGCCACCACATGTTTTACATTGGCCTAAAATTTATAGTTTGTCAATTTATCCAACTAGTATAATAACCACAATACGATACTAGTTAAATCTATAGTACAGGTAGTCCTCGACTTACGACCGAGATAGGTTCCTAGACATTCTTCGTAACTCGAGTAGGTCGTAAGTAGAGTTTTATTTAAAAAAATAAAAGTAAAAAATAATAAAATCCAACTTAAGTAAAATCGGAAGTGTAAACCACATACAATATGTACATTCGCGTGGTTTAAAAATACATGGCATATTTTCATGTTATAGGTTCTCAATTCCCCCCCCCCTCATTTGTTTCAAAATACAAAAAAAGTAAGTATGTATTTTTGGTTTTTCAAAATTTTGATTTCAAATGGTGCCAATAGTCTACAGAGACCTGAAGTTTCAGATGTAAATTGTATGGGGAAAAATCACTTTTTGGGATTTTTTGAATAATAATTCAGGGTAACGAAAATTAGAGTACTAAATCATAAAAGTGTGAATATTTTCCAATTTCCATATAAAATATACGAGTTGCAGCGTATGTTTTTACTTAATACTAATGCAATTGTGTACGCATACAATTTGTAGAAGATCAAATAGACAGTAAGTTTAAAATTTTTATTTGGCCGAAAATTTAAAATTGGATTTTTTTTTTGTTATCGTATTGCTTTTTATTACAACAATCGATTATGTTAGTCATTTTAAGAATTGTATTGGATTAAAGAAATTATTCGGTAACATTTTAATTTTAAAATAACTTTCATTAGATGTGTGAGTGAGAACACATGCATTGACCTTCTACAGTGCTGCAATCAATATATAACGCAAATTAAGATCGAACTACATTTCTATAATCTAGAACTTCTTTCTATTCATTAAACTTATACGACTTGTAGAAGACTATCCAACGAAGAATTTGATGTATCATACATATGGGCTTGACGCCTCTAACATACTCCCACGGTGTCTCGAAAGCTACCATTAAATCAAAAAAATTTAAACTCTTCATGGAATTGACCATTTTGAGCACTTTATTCTCATTTCTCTTCAAAAATTACTACTAATGGTCTAGTAAATAAATTCAGGTCTCCATTAGCACCATTTACAATTAAAATATTGAAGAACCAAAAAATACGTACGTAAAAAAGTAATTCGGATTTATTAAAAAATAAAATTAAAAAAAAAAAAAAAAAATAAAAAGGTCCTAAGTGCGAACCGTCATCGTAAGTCAAGAACTACCTGTATTTAATAGAAACATATGTAGGTGCAAAAATGTACAAATTAACCAACAATACACAGTACAATGGCAATATTTTCAATTTAAAATTTCAATACGAGAAAATTACGAAAATTCTTCAAATAAAGTAAAAATTTGCTACCAAAGAATTACCGAACAAATTTTTGGAAAAAAGGAATTCAACAAAAGGATACATAACATCAGAAAAGAATTGCTCATACAATAAAATTCCTCCTATGGAACATCGTTTACCTCTATATATGTATATA
>JANSTT010017772.1:0-59455 GCA_026745375.1 Platyura marginata | reverse complement strand
CAGAACGCGATGGCGGCTTTTTGTGGATGGCCTATGCTCCCTCGTGGAACGACGAACGGCCTGATGATGATGATGAAAATCTTTCAAGAAAAAGTAATTTTTTTTTCATAAAGGCAACGAGGGAAACCTACACCCAACCTAAAATTAGGCCACCCTCTTAAATTCTAACCGTAATTCAATAATAGCTAAGATACACAAATAAAGTGAGATTGACATAAATTGTCTTAAAATGTTTGTAAATAATCAGTTGTCTTACTAATTAAACCTATAATTAAAACCCTTACTCTGATCACGAAGTGTTTTCACTTCAAATAATTCATTGAGGAGTATCAAAGTGAAAAATTGCAAATTAGCAGCCGTACTAATCAACCAAAGTGGTAAAATATTTGTGATCGATAGTCATTTTAACGTTACTCAAGTTTAAATCACTTTTAAATTTAATGTAACCCTAGATCATCTCTACTTCTTAAAAACCGTTTATGATAAGAACAAATATAAAATGGTAACGACTATCCTAACAGTTAGAGGAGATTAATGAAATTATCCCAATGAGTATTGAATTAATTAATAATTAAACATAAAATATTATCATTCAATGACGGGTGTTTTATATACATATCGTCTATGTAGAGACAAACCTCATATTCTACAATTTTGCCGAAAACTCGTTTTTTACATTTTCATATGTAATTTTCAATTATCTATCTATTGTAGAAGACGATATTTTCCTACCTTTATTATTTACTAAGAAAAATCAAATTTAAAATTCATTATCCCATTAATTGCAATGTTAAAAGTGTATACCAAAAGCCTCATAACTCGAAAACATGAAAATGTAGATAATGAGTTTTACATCTACATAGACATATATGTAACATGAACAATTGCAATTATACATATATAACATGGAACAATTGCAATCCTAATACTTCAGCTCAAAGTGCAAGAAAATAATGCAAATAAAATTAACCCTCTGTCGGCCGCATCTATTTCTGAAACCTAACCGGACACACTGGATCTTATATATCGGCCTTCAATAAAGAGGTCTTTTACCAAGTGAAAAGTTTACTAACCATAGGAATAATAGAAGAACATGAGTGTAAATAAAAAAACATAAAAATTTTGAGTTATTCTTATAATTAGAATTATGTTTGTACCTCAGAGACCAGGTGCGCCCGACGGAAGGTTAAATTTAATTTGAAAATCTACAAAATTCGTTATAAATTATGAAAATATTCTTAATTATATTGAATTTAAGTGTGGAGTTTGTTAATAAATTTGTATTGTTAAAAATAACATACATAATTGCAACTTTTGTTTATTTTTTGTATTCCAACATAATATTAACTGATTAATTTCAATTTTTTTGAAATGGAACTAAGTATATTATAGTTATAGGATATAACAAATCTGTTTGTTTGTCTATGTCTCTTATGTATTATAAAAGTAAACGCTGTAATAGCAGAGGAAACCTAAGTTATGTATAATAAATAAATAATAAAGAAAAGTTGAAAAATGAACAAGCAGCCAAATAAGACTAGTCATAGGTACAGTGCTACCAAAACAAGTCAAACAAACAGACATCAATCAATATGTTAAGATACAGATTTACAAGAAATATCCATTGTTAAGATGTTTACCTTTTCCTGTTTTTTTCCAATGTATGTTGTTCGCGCCGCATCATACAGATTTACAAATTTGTCGCGCTGAATCTTAAATTGAGCAAAAATTTCGTCGTTTTTCTTTCCTTTTAATTGATTTTCTAAATCGACTTTTTTGTCGTGTGCTTCTTTAATTTCATCATTTACCCATGGTTTATCTAATGCGTACTTATTCACATTTGGATTAGGCTTTTTGATTGGACCTGCATTTTTTAGTGGGCCTTTTTTGCGATTTTTTATATTTTTTACATTAGGAACAGAACGTTGATTAACTTGATTATTTTTAATTGGTCCCTTTCCCTGTTTAAATGGACCGGATGCAGCTCCTCGTTGTGTAATGTTATTATTTCTTTGCATAGGCGGTCCACCAGGACCCATTCGAAATTGGGGAGGTCGCCTTAATGGACCAGGACCACCGCCCATTGGTGGCATATTACGTCCCATAGGGGGCGGAAGCATTGGACCTGGTCCAAATCTTCCATTCATATGTGGTGGCATTGGCGGAGGCATTGGTGGTCGCATACCCATTGGTGGCATAGGTCCCATTGGATGCATTCTAGGTGTCATAGGACCTCCACGAAATGGTGCACCTCGTGGTGGACCTTGACGCATATTATTACTGTTATTAGATTGCGGTGCCATACGATTTGGCATCCATCTACCCGAATTACCACCGCCATTATTACTATTATTAGAACCAGCATCATGATTGCCGCCACCGCCTCCACCCCGTTGCTGTTGATGGTTTTGTCGTCTTGGCGGACGATTTTGTTTATTAGGAATATTTTTGAAGTTTTTTTGACTATTAACACGCCCCGTAGGCTCATTAAAATCCATATATCCGGGATTATCGGGCATTTGATTTGGATTAAACATGGCGCCTATACCAGCTCGGATGTTAATGCGTTGCTTATTACCACCGCCTGGACCTGCTTTAAATTTTCTTGCATTACCTGCTTTATTTCCGTTTTTCCGTTTCATATTTCCTTGTCTTGCAGCAACCATTATGTATTACTATATTTGTCACGTTTTAATAACAAAAAAACTGATTTTTATACACAAATTGACCGCAATGATATCACGGATTCACATTCATCCAAAAATGAGGAGAAAGAGCAAAATGAATGCAAAAACAACATGACAAAAAACTTCAAAATTCTCTCCCAGGGTTTGATAGTTAAAACATTTTAATTGCGGGCCAAGCACGTTGATATTTGAGTGAAATCAATAGAAGTACTAGATTATAGAGTGCTTTTACACGAGGCACAATTCTATTTTGTTACTTTGATAGTTGTACTTTGTTCTAAAAAAATGATTCTTACTTGTTTACACGAGGCACGGAATTTCGAAAAAATAAAAAATGTTTGAATTTTGTAAATAATTTGAAATTTTCCGATTGTCTTTCATTTATGTCGACTTAACTTTAGTTTATTATTATCGTTTTGAAAAAATTTACATATTTTTGTGTATAAAATAGTTTCACTAACATTTGAAAGTAAGATTTTTTGTTCGAAAACACGATTTTCTCTTATAAGTTAAATCCATAAATCAATCATTTTATTATTATTAAAAATAGGTTTCTGGTGTATTTTGATGATTTATAATAAAATATTTGTATTAAAGTTTGACTGTTTTCGTTTAAATCGCCGGTTCTTTCAGACGAAAAAGTTACTACGCTGTGTCCACTTTGTTAATATTAATGGTATTAATCCTAATTTAGATCTATGTTGTAATTAAGTGACATACGCTTCAAAAAATTAAAATTTTATTATTTTAAATCATAGTCGTCACTTTAATAATAATAATATTATGCGCCAAAAATCACATAATTTTGTTAGTATTTTATATTTTTTATAAATTTATTTGTATTTATGCGAACATGTCGTCTATTTGTATTTATGCGAACAACGCGTTTACAAATTCCACCAATATTGAAATTAATTTACGTCATGTGATAATGATGAATATTCCAATAAGAAAAAAAATGAAAGAATAATAAACATTATTAAGAGATTTTTTTGTTGTAGTTAATGTTTATTTTTTGTTTTTTAATATTACTATAAAATTGCTGTTTTAAATAATCCAAAATGACTAATGAAAAGTTTGATGCAGCATCTGTAATACATTCCCAAAGCCTAATCACATTAGATGACTTAAGGCATAACAAACGAATTATAGAAGAGTTGCAAATCGACGATTTGAACTATTTAGAAAAAGATTTAGAATTCTACGAAAAAGTAAATATATTTCCAATTTAATAAATTTGTTTTTATTTATAATGAGTTTTTGTTCTAGGTATCGCTGTTATTTCTATTGTACGCAAATGAAAATGTTCATTATGGCCTGCAAAAATTTAATATCATATCTCATAGTCCATTGCCCACATTATTGTTATCGGAATGGGCTTATGGATCCAAAGATCCAAATTGGAAGTCAACACTTATCGAATGCCTTTGTGCAATCAAGGCCAAGTATATTCTTCAGAAATTAGGATTAAATCTAGACGATTTGTATCATCGTTTTCCGAATAACTCGGAAACTAATCTTTACATCCATCCAATTCTAAAAAGTTTATATTTTGTATGTGAACATTTATCTGTGGAAGAGTCCATACAACTAATTGAAATGATAAATTGTCCCATAGTTGACAATCCTTATTTTTCGAATGGCAATTATTTGGAAATCTTTTTTATGTACATTTTGTCGCAAAATATAATTGAATTGGGGGAATGGTCATACGGACATAATAGCAGAAATCGGAAAAAGCATTGTTGCATCGATAAAATTATAGCAATCCTTAAAATTATGGAAAAATATGACTTAATGGAAAAATTAAAAAATGATCAAAATCGATTCAATTTTACTTCCAACAATCTAATTACAATTGAAAAACCTAAAAATGATTGTAAAAGTACAACAGACGATGAGGGTGGTGCACCGAAAAATTTTATAAACAAAAGTGAAAAATGTACAAATACACTTGAAGACGACATGCGCTATACAATAAGAAAAAAAACCGCAGGAATCGTTCTTATAATTAATCAACGAAACTTTAAATCAGAACTTCCATTGGTAAGTGTTATATTATATGTGTAAGCCGCACAGAAGATTTAAAATATCACATTCGTAGCGTGATAAAGTTTTAGAAGATAAATCATCTACCATGCTCCATGCGTTTAATGCACCACATCAGTGAACATTTTTCTATACCGGTACACATGAATACGATATTTTATTATTAATAATATAAGTAATATTGTAGTAATATGTATAAGTAATAATTGATATCGTTGACACATCCATTGAACGAACGCACAGTTATCATTTTCTGTTAGTAATTTGTTTATAGCCCGTCGGTGTTTTTATTTTCCACATTATCAATGTTCTCCGCATTTGAAATGAAGTTTAGAACGATGCCCTTAATAGTAAAACCAAAAACTTAATTTTCACTATAAAGAAGGTTACCGATTATGATTTGAAAATGCCTCTTTTTCATAACAAAATACAATCGAATACAGTACCATTTAGTTTCATTTAATACCAAACAATTTTGGTTTATTAAACGACAAATAAATTCAATAAATGCTCTGTCCACTGAACGATACGATGGGGTATCGAAAATTATCGACCTTTTGTGATCATTTAAGTCATTTAGTGCATTAAATGCCTTTTCTAAATTCGCAAAGTAATGGTTGAAAATCTGCTAAACAACCGAAAACATTTGTAAATATTAAAATAATTCACTTTAGGTTCATCAAAATTTCACTATTTCACTATTCCGTGCATTAAAATTTACATAAATCACAATAAGCTATAAGATAGTTTTACGGCCTTTTAGGACTGCAGAATAGGGCGAATCGAAATGGACTTTTATTCAAATCGATATATTATAGTGATATTGCGGGAAAGTTGCGAATAGGGATTTCGAAAAACTTTGTATTTTTATTTTGTATAATTCTTTCAGCCTCCTCAAACGTCTTGAAGTTTTAAAAAATATAGATTCTGACGGTCTCTTATTACAAAATTTTCGTGCTGTCATGCACTATAGACTATAACTATATGAATTTTAGGTAAGAGGGCAAGACCAAATAATTTTTTTGTTTCTTGTTTAACCCTAAAGAGTATAAAAGGGGCCTGTCGAGCCCTGTTTCATGTTTAATGTCGCATAAAGATTTTATTTTCTGATGTTACAATAAAACATCCAAAGAAAATATTAAAAATATTTATTTAATAACAATTTTATTCAACACAATAATAAAGCAATTTTCTGGATTTTTTCAATTCTCAATTTTAAAAAATGATGGCGCGATTAGACTTAGAAATTGCAAGTAAAAATAAGCTTTTATTTGTATTGTAGTAAGAGGTTTATAAACCTGGCCTGAAAGACACCTTTTGTGCTTTTACGTTAGTAAAATATTTTATACTCTTAAGGGTTAAAGGCAACATACATATATGCCTCTATACAATTAATTTATGTAAAGTAACAATGTTTAGGCATGTAGTGGAGTTAGATTCTAATGTATAAAAACCTCGAAGAATCTGTTAGAAAGCTGAGTTTTTCAAAATATGTCCCTGAAACATTCCTCTATCATTTGGTCAAAGTCCCATAAAAATCCCGTGGGAAAATCTGCAGGAAATCAAGAAAAACTTTTTTTACAAGCTTTCTTTCGTTGTTACACCAATTTCTATATTTACTATCAAAATTAAAAAAATAGTCTTGTTTAGAATTAAATGGTCTAAAAATGTCTGGAACAGTACTTTTTGCTACATACCACCTTTCTATAAAATATTTGTAAACAAAACTTTGCCTTTTTGATTTTGAAGCAGTTTTTTCACTTCACACCGCTCTTTTTTTCCTATGGGACCTACATATATTAAAAAAAAATTTCCAGATAAACTGGATTGTACCTAACATTTCATAAATAGCATGTATCACATTATTCCTGTAAATACAGATTTTGATAGCATGCACCAAATATGATTCGTTAGGTCATCGGCTCGTTCTATTCCATCAATGCCCCTATGTTTTTCCCAAGATTTGTTACTGGTGTACAGGGCTACGCATGCGCAACCCTTTTTGGTTCTTTCTTCTATATTTAAGTTCCAGTTGACCTTTTGGTTTAAGATGACTCCTTGATATTTTGCGGTAGATGATATTTTCAACGTGATGCCCTCCATTTTCGGCAGGGCTTTAAATAATAAATTTTTTTTTAATTTTATCAAATCGACAAATTATTTATTATTATTTATTGTTTTAGGGAACACCGTTAGAAACAAGAGACGGCACCGATCAGGACAAAAAATCATTAACAGAAACATTCCAAATTTTTGGATATGAAATTATCTGCAAAGATAATGTTCCAAGTGATCAAGTGTTAAAACTAATAAAAATTGTTGTAGAAAAAAGTCGTGCTTATGATTCTTTGATTGTATGCATTTTGTCACATGGAAAAAAAGGTAATTGTTTAATTCACTATTAAAAGAATAATAAAAATTATTATGCCACTATATTATTTCGGAATGTTTTTCTAAAAGAACAGACCGACACAGACCAAGACACTAACACCAAAATGAACTGAAAAAAATTATATTTTAAATTAATTTCGAAAATTATACTGTTGGACAAGTTTTGCACATTTTTTAAATTCTCCGATTTTGCGGAAAATATTTTAAAGTAGGTAATTAATTTGGTGACCTAAATAGGCGTCCCGTATATAACGCAGAGGTTAGGTTCCACAAAAATGCTGCATTATACAAATCGTGTTATACGAGACAACAGACAAGGAACTCATAGAAAAAGTACGGTTACATTCTAAATCTAAGAAAAACGCTTTTTTTCAATTATACAAAAAACTTAATTTCAAAAAATTTAAACAATAAATTGATTCATTCATAAATTTGAATGGTTTTCAATTAATTCGTCTAATTCTCAATGCAGCCGATTTTAAACCACGATTTTAAAACCACATTATACGAGGGACGCCTGTATGTATTAATTTTCACTGTGGCGCCAAATTAGTGAGTTTTAAAACATTTTTTTAGCATTTTTATCGATCATTACAAATTTTAAATTTTTTTACTCATTGATAATCGAAAAACATATAAAATGGTATGGGGGGGAACAACAGTGGTAACTTTCAAAACGACTTAAATATATTGCAGGCTTCAAGCTCATTTTATTTCCATATAATGTTCAAAATAACAAATTAATAATTTAAAATAAAATAATAATAAACAAAACTATAGGCATCATTTATGGCAGCAATGGAATACCTGTGAAAATAGATGACATTAAAGATGAAATTGCTTCCCATTATCTTTTGGGCAAGCCAAAAATTCTCATCATACAAGCATGTCAAGCAGATAAAAAATATGAAGAAGTAAAATATATTAACAACTCTAAAAAGATACTTTTTAAGTTTTTTTTCTTTTATAAATGTATACAGACAAAACCAAATGTGGCATATGATGGACCAAATAGTGTGGTTAACAAAAAAGACTTATTAATTATAAATTCCACAGTGCCTGGATTTATGTCTATAAGGGATATTAGGAAAGGATCGTGGTTTATACAAACGCTATGTGAAAAAATAAGGAAACACGCAAATAGGTATAATAAATATTATAATAATAAACAGACACGATTATAGTAATATTTAAAATTAGCCTCCACTTGGGTGATATAATGACTAGAATGAAAAATACAATATCCAAATTAAAAGGATATAACGATGAATCTATGGTTAGTCATACGGACGACAGTTTTACGAAGGAGTTTTATTTGCCATCAACTGATTGAATATTGTGCAACTTTATTATACTTTTATGTAAGATTTTTTAAAAATATAGATTTACTACCCGCCTCCACCTGGCGTTTTCAAACAAGCGATGCGTTTTTAATATCCGTATGAGCGTAACATCAAATGGTATTACAGTGCAACCTCGATAACTCAAAGTTGAAGGGGAATCAAAAAAATTCGAGAAGCTATTAAGTAGAAGCAACTATCAAACTGTATTTAGATATTTATCACAAAGTTTTAAACGTAGCCTCTTCTTTAAAAAGGAGTGCTAGTAATTTGAAGATATAGAATTCTGAAGTAGTTCTTAGTGAATTATGCCTTTAAATTTAAACCAACGATATATTCTTGTTTAGAAATTGATTATCAATGTGTTGGCCATCAATTGTTAGATAACGTTTGACAAATAATTTTGGACGGGTGTTAACAATTGTAGGAGAACCCATTAGTTAAAATATACCGGTTTAGATCTATTTTTATTTCATAAGCAGGCTATATTCTAATCATCCGCATAGATGGGCATGTGGCTCCTAGTCGACAACAACACCATGTGTTGAGATATGGTTAATCTATCGAACGTAATTCTGATAGAATGATCACTAAGGAAGTCATAATTCGACCATATATTATTTAAGGATTAGTAGTCTTGGGTATGTGGAGTTTTCAAGATTAGCATTTTCATGCTTATTACATGTCACCATGTCAGTTATTTAGATTTATTATTATCCTTTTTATAGATGCAGAAGCCCTTCCGAATTCGGTATTAAATTTTAGAATTAAAATATAAAAAACTCTTTATTATTGATTTATATCGGTCTAGCAATAAGTAATCGTTATACTATGGTTTCCATCTTATATTTGGTTTTGTTTTGCCATGTAGCTTCGGTATATTAAGTATATATAAACATAAAAGAAGCCTCACAAATTTGGGTATTTTTGATTTTCCGATTATTTTCATTGGTATATTTTCAACATACATAAATTTTTTTAATTTTTTTTTTAAAGGAGGGTGCTTACTGGCAACAACACTTAGGCCGACTAAGGGCCCATTGTGTCCCTCTATATCTATAAGAACGGCGGGTTTTGGTTTAGGGGTGGGGGAGGGGGGTATCAGACAATCATTTATGGATTCAGCCAGCAACATACATACATACAAACATATCTCTTTAGTTATGTATGACAAAATACGCAAACGCAATGCGTGTCTCTGTTTCTAAACAATAATTTTCAGAAAATCTAAAAATTATTTTCATTTTAGAAAAATAACATCATACACGTGTCAATTCAAAACAAAAGATAATCTTTGCATTATATACCATCTCTATCCACCCACAAGTACTGAAAAACCAAAATTGCGCATATGTCAGCTCGCGACCCGAACCTTACTCAATAAACTGAATTCTTATGTGGATTGAGTGAAAATAATAAATGAAAACGAGATTTTCTAATCAGAAGCATATAATAACGATGTACAAACGATAGATACATGTTTCATACATACATACATACATACATACGTACGTAAGGCAGAGAGGTATACTTGGGTGGATGTGTATTATTATATTCCTATCTCAATATCTCTCTCACTTCAGGCTTTTGTACTCTATATCGTGATTTTCCAGTAGATAATTTTTGTACAATATACGAACATAAATATTTCCCATATTCATATATTCTATCCATTAGCTGTGACCATCTGATAGGAGTAATGTCTCCACACAAACTGTATTTTGCACAAACTTCCATGGTTAAAGTTCTTCTGTTGTTTAGTTAGTATCGCGCATCGCATAGAACGGTTTACATCGGGCCAAATATTCCCGCATAGCTAACGTCGTTTCCTTTTTTTCTTCTGTATATATATATATATATAAAAACATAGAAGATTTTGTCTGCATCTCCACCCTTATTTTTTTTTTAAACTTTTTCCCTGTTTCAACACACGGGTGGTGTTTTATTAGCTTAGTGACACAATTTTCCCCGTAAATCCATATTTTTGCAGATTATGAACTATATATCTGCGTTCTAAGTACTCTGTAATTTTAATGTAAAAAAAAAAACCCATACGGGGCCAAAGTGTTTAAATATACACACAGTGGAAAGTACACTTTGAACAGAAGTGGAGCCGCCTTGTTCAGGAAAATTATTGAAGTGCCAAATACACAATGCCACAAAGAACACTTTGTGCGACAAAATGTGGGTGATGCTGTGTATATGGAGTCTCTTTCAATTATTATTATATTAGGATCATTTTCATATTCAGTGCTCTGAGTGTGTTGCTATAATAATAAAAGTTTTAAGTGGTTAATAATCATTTTAATGAATCTTCAATTTAGGTAAAGAAATTGAATATAAATGTTTGAAATTGTTTTTTTTTTTTTAGTTGTTTATTATGTGCGCGATAAATTGTGTGTGATGGCCAGAAAATATAGTGAGCAAGATGATTGTGTCGGTGGCTTGGTAACGCAAAAAAATCAATAAAAGGGAATTGACTTTGTACAACAAAGAGAGAGGTTAATATTGCAGACTATTCAATTGTGTAGGGGTCGACGTAATATTGTTTTTCTGATTAATTATTATAAATTTGTATATAAATACATATATTTAATCCAGATATTCCAAGGTGGGGCACCTATAGAATCCTTAGATTATTCATTATTTGCGGATTTTCTTCGTTCAACATTTTAAGTGCGTAATTTAATAATGTCAATTTTTGTATTTTGGGTAATTAACATTTTCTTATAGTGAAAATCTTTTGAATTAACAGTCTGGTCGTTATTTATTTATCCATAGATATAGAAATAAAAATATTTTATTACAAATTTGGCGATTAAATCCAAAATCCTTCAACTCAAAGTAAATAATGTGATTAGAACTGAAGATACCAATTCTAACCCCGCAGTGCCTTGTCCTAACAGTAATTTGCCGGTATCCCGGTAAAGAAACATAACATTTGTAATGCGGTCCGGAGTTTACCCATCCATGTCTAGGAACATATACTACCCGGTATCATAATAGTACACGTACATATATTAATTAAATAAAATTAAGTTCTGTTGAACTTTCCATTCTCTAAAGTCTATGTTGAACGTGGTTATTAACTCTTTACTAACAATTGCGATCCAGATCTCTCATCCGTATCTAATTAGTTTAGAAAATCTATTTCTATAGATGACTAATATTGTTCTGATCCAAAAATGTACGCTTAAAGTCAACTCTGGATCAGTTAATCTTTCCACACAGTTATTATGGTTGCAGGTGTGTCACAAGAATTTCCAAATTCCGGAGCTTTTCAACATTCTTAAATAAATCTTATTGTAGCTTCTATTTCATGGCTTGGTGGTAAAACACTAGCTACATCTTTTCGTCTAATCTTCTTCTCCTATTAATAATTCGTCATTGATCGATTTTTCTGATCTTATTGTTGTACAGTTTCTTTGTTAAACGGAATGTTCCTCTTATATAGAGTAGCTAGGTTTTTCATATACATATTTCCGTTTTCCTTTTCTAGCAATGCACTTAACTGGTCTATCTTTATAGTTCTTCAATTACATTTTTTTTTGCTAATCATTCCTTTGAGTTTAGTTTAGATAAAATTTCATCTATCTATAATTAATTATAAGATTCTTTCTATTTTTCGAAATCCATTCTTTTCTATTTATGTTCGTTCGCGCAGTATGCTACATAATGTCAACTATTTTGTTTCACATTTAACTTTAAGGAAGGTTGAATTAGTTTATTCTTCCAGCCTACAGTCTTTCGCCGAAAATAATGCATAGGCGTTGTATTTCAAAAGGATTTTTTTTTAGGTATTAACGTAGAATTACATTGGACGTACTACTCGTGTATAACATCTATGCATTTTTTTTTGGGGTGGGAAAACCGTCAACGCTAAAATTTGTAATCGTTTGGTACACAATGACCGCTTGTAAATAATCCTTTGATGGCGTAAATAATCCTTTGAGAACGTTACAAAAGGCATTGTAGATTATGCTCGTTGTGGATGAACGTTTACAAGATGGCAATATGGTTAATTTGATTCTGTGTCCTTCCTTTAGTATGTTTTTGTGAGGGAACCTTAACGTGATCAAGGCCAATGCAATATTTCACCAAATATTTCACCTCTTTCGTTGATTGTATTTCTATCCTGTTTATACTTTTTTCATTCTTAAAATCACTTTGTATGGCAATGTTTCATCTTGGGATAGGATACTTATAAGTTAGATAAAATTCTTTTGTGAAAGATTAACAATATTATAATTAAGATCATTGATTAAAGACCATGCAAATGGTCGATATGTTAATGAATTTGAAAATTTTAACAGAAATGTTGCTAAATAAATTTATTTTTTAAAATATTTCAATAAAAAATTAAAAGTGCTTAATTCTGTTCCTATTGTTGGAATATTTAATGATTTTGATGCACATTCTATTACGTGACTAGTGTTAATTTATTTTCGAATGCATTTCAAACCGGATGATAATCGATCGAAGAATGTGACGCCTGATCCAAAAGTTGGTCAAACTCTTGTTTGGCCATTTTTAATACAGGTAATTAATCTAATACAATATTTCTATTATTATAACTGTCAGCCTAGCATTATTAATTATTTTTAGTAGATAATAAGAGCAACAATTTCATATTTTTGTAGAGATCTATTTATACTTGAATATAACAAAAAAAAAACCACAAGTTCATTAACAGTTGAAAGAAACACACATGTTGTTGTTGCAGTGAAAATATGTATTTGTATACTGTACATATGTACATAACACCAGTAGGTATACATAGCGTTTTCATATACACAACAACGTCACATCATGGGTTCCGTTTCTCTATAAATTCATTCAACCAAATATGTTATGAATTGTAATTGTTTACATATTATATGTAAAGGTAATTATCTGTAATTGTTGTTGGAATATAGAAAGATAATCACATATATTGAGAGTACCATCCGATTTACTGACAAACAATAATAATGATTTGTATTAAAATTTTTAATATGAATATGAATTTTTTTTGTATACTTATAAAAACGATTTAGTAGCATATTTTTATAGTAGATTAAAAATTAATTTTATTTAATAGTATGCTTAGTGTAGGACACCGCCTTAATATTGTTTTAAGAAGCGGAACAGAAATATATTCCCTCTGCGTATATTGTGATATAAATATCGAATTAATTTATATGTACATATATCTAATAAAAAATATAAATAAGAAAATTTTATTGATAGACATATATTTTTTACAAAACTGAAGTTATTGAATTTTTATTCAACTTGTGACAAAGACCAAAATTGAAATACAAAAATTTGTTATTTAGAATGCGACATTCATTCAGTCCATTTTTATATTTTGAATCAATTTAAATTTCAGATAAAAAAAAATATTCAAAATAAATTGAGATACCAAGCAACAATTCGTTGTTGAAGTTTATAAATTGGTTATATTTACGTTAAAGAGACGTTGCTGAATCTGGATTTTAGCCGTTAATGGGCTGTTTTTTAAATGACTAAAGTATAAAAATACGTAACTACAATGTATACAAGAAGTTAGTAATATGTATTGTATATGTATTTTCTGTATCTTACCCAAGCACCAATTTGTAGTTAAAAACCGGCAATGTAACGGTTGTAACACTAATTAAAAATAGCAAGAATTAGAGTTCTAATAATGGTAATAAAACTTTGCTACAACTGTGTTTGGATAGTTTTTTTAATCTTAAGTAATTCTTGCTACGTTATAAAAACTATTTTGTATAGAGTTGCAAATACGTAATTATAACAGGGGTAATAGTTTATAATAAAAATACCGATATATTAACCACATTTAGGAAGAATTTCAACTTCAATTAAACCTTTTTATAACGTATTTTTGCATTTTTTTTAATGTTTATAGAGAGGTTTTTTAAACGTCTTGCTATGGTTTTTACAACGTTTCTTTGCGAAGAAGTGTATTTATGGTTTAATAATAGTTTATATGTAACCAGGCAATGTAAGGTTAAACTCTATTTAAACTTAAAATTAACTCAAAGAATGATTGGGTTAAAAGTAAACGTTAAATAATGGTAGATTATACAACGGCTTTTTAATTCATAGAAATTAAATTATTCTGGTTGAAATTGTCCTGTTATTATAACGTTTTTAAAAAGTGTTTCATCTAACGAGACCAATTTAAGTTTTTCTTTTAAAATTCGCTGTTAAATTCCTGCTTGAGTATTCATGTCAAAACTGCCCATTTCTGGTTTAAAGACAGTTACAAAAACATTTCTTTAACTATAATATAACGAATTTATAAATTTTAGGTAAATTGCTCCTTTAGACGCCAAGAACAAATTTACACTTAACGTCCACTATCACAGTCTGAAGTTAAACGGATTAAATAGGAACACCATGCCATATATGTATAGGAACAATACATAAATAAATCAAATTTATGTAGATGCAATTAAATTCGATTCATAATAATTCAATGACTCACTTGTTCATGGTGTCCCTTCAAAGTCTCCATTTGGATATTGGGCAATAAGTGGTCTATTTAATGGCTACTCTAAAAAGTTGTGCTTTTATTAGCTAATCAAACCTTTGTTTGAACCATTTACAGAGTGTTGCTTGCGGCAGCATTCAGTTAAATTTTCCCATTACCATTATCTAGGTCTCTCGTGGATTACATATATTTATGCTCTGAAAGCAAATAGTCGTAAATCATAAAAATATGAAACATTGTTGGTCATTTTGATTAAAGAAAATACAAAAAAAAAGTTTAACATTTTCGAACATTTTCGTCGTTTTGTTGGCAGTTTTTTAAAAAATTTGCAAAAATTTTTTTTTTTGTTACTGGAGATAGAGTTGTCATTTTTAATATTTTTGAATTTAAACATTGTTTGCTATAGCCGGTGGCGTACAAAGCATGAGGCAAGCGAGGCAAATGCCTCAGGCGGCACTTGGGTAAGGGGGACAAATTGCGAGCGAAACAAGCAAAAAAATGCGTGCAAGCGAAAAAATTTCGTTGAAACGGGCGGCAAATAGCTGACACAAAAGCAAGAAGAGCATAAAGCATCATTTACAACAAAAAATACTCTGAATCACTGGACTCTGAGTAAATTAAATAATCGCGTCTATAAGGTGTTCCATTGGCATGTGTGGAATGAAAAATATTCTTATTAAAACTTCGACCATTGTGCTGTGGATAATTTCTATGATGTTTTGGGATCAGCGCCGTTCCTGATTTTACAATCTGTTCTCGGAAAGAATCAGGTAAAACATCTGGCCACGTATGTGGATCATATTCGATTTCCTTTTCACTTTGGTTATTCATCTCATTGTCACTTTGTGTCTTGCTTTGATTCTCATTTTCAGTTCCAATGAAATCACTTTCAGTAGCACTTAATTCCGATTTACTTGATTCGATTGACCCACTCGGATTTGGCTTCAAGAATCTGTCCAAAGAGCCACTTAGGGCGGCATTTAAGTATTTGGAGTATTTTAAGGTGGCACTTTAGGAATTTGCCTTGAGCGCCAGAAAAGCTTTGTACGCCACTGGCTATAGCTATTAAATTTTTGGAAAAATCCCATAAATACCAACAAACTTAAATCATGCATGAATTGGTTAATATCGTTTATTCTATTAAGTAATAAATTCTAAACATTTGGAACAATGTTTAAAAATCTAGTTCCTAAAGAAATTATTTTTAAGTTCTTATTATTGTCAGAGTGTTTACATAAATGGCTAATGGCCAGCCTTAAAACGAAACTCTAATAAAAATATTCAACTACGATCCACTCTAACGGATATATATGTAGAGAGGTACCTATAAATTACTTATACATATACAGTACATCCGTTATTTTTGTCCCAAAACAGAAAACTAAATTCAAATTGTAATATGATAAATGTTAAAATGACACATTACCGCATAAAATTTATAATTAGTCATGCATTAATTAACCGTTATTTGATGCGTGTATTGGCATTTGGCACGTAATGTACATATAACTATTATACTAATTCTAAAAAATTAATAAAAACTTTACGACATTAATTTAACTATGATATTGTGTTCTTAAGTGGTCCTACAGGGTGTTGCAAAAATATTTCATAGGAAAAAGATATAAAAACTAATATTCAAGGTACAGGTTGGGATTTCATCCTTGAATGATTTTCGCTCATATTTGGTCGAATCTATATTGAGCTTATAGGCGAAATCTTGATAACGGGCATATTCATATTCAATTCCATGTGTATTTGTTAACGTAGGGTTTCTGAAGATTCGGGTTTTTGGATTTTTTCATTTTAGATTTAATTCATAATTGACAAAACATGTAAGTTATATTACGATGTAATTGTAGCGACCGAGAAATGATATAACCTGAATGATTTAGGCTTAAATGAAGTTGAAGTTTTGTAAAAATTTGCTGATAATGATTGTATCCAAAATATTAGAAGAAATCGTAAAAATAATTTTATTTTATTTTTTACTTGCAGACATAGGGGAGAGTGGGTATATATATTACATGACGAATTGCAAATTTTTTTAATGATAATTACGTTAAACTGCATCCAAATGAATTTTTTCTAAACGATTTTAATTTAAATTTTCTTTTAAAATTTCAAATACTTGAGCTTAGCGAGTATTAGAGATCAAAGCCCAATATCTGGGCGAGTCCAGAAACCCCACCATTTCGAAGTAAAATTTAAATTTTTTTTTCTACTGTAAATATAAAGAACTCCATACTCTTTTCAAAGCTAAGCTACGCATATATGTATAGGACATTCACCTTAAAGCAACAAATACTAGCAGAGGATCCTGTTAAGGAAAGTATATTCTTTGCTATATGTATGTGGTTAGTATTATTTATATAAAAAGTTTGACGACCGAATTTTTAAATGCTTCATTACGTTCATCCCAAAACTTTCTTTACCCAGTGCAAAGTAAATTCCAGTCTAGACTAAATATCATTATTTAGTTTTAAATCAAATCAAATATTAATGCGAATAGTTGTAGCTAATTAATATCTACTACATATGTAAACATTTATGAATTTGCAAGAAACGTATTCCTTCAATTATAAGGTATATTTAATTATTTTTAATATTTAATTGTTTATTGTAACGTAGTTTAGAAGAACATGATTGAAGTGAGTAAGGCACAATCAAGTTATGATCTTAGTGGAATTGTTTTTATTGTAAACTGGTAGCAATGAACTTAATATTATTTAACTACTTTTTGTACCTTTTATAGGTATTGTTAAATTACAGAAGAATTCTATCTGTACATTGTGTTATGTACAATGTACATTGTAGATACATGGGATATGGGATATCTAATCTTATATGTAGGTTTATGATCCATAAAAAGTATTTATTTAAAAAAAAGTTGTTATGATTTATATTAAATTTAATCAAAACAATGCTATAAATAAATAAAATAGAAGTCAGAAAACATTGAAACAATCTTTAATATTTTTGTTTGTGCTTATAGATCTTCCTTACATCTTGTTAGCGAAATAGTTCAGGTCTTAGGAACTTTTGCTATTTTCGATTATATAATTGCTCATTAACTTAGTCTGAATCCATAGAGAAAGGAGAAAGAATAGAATTGGATAGTCAATCGTGTATCTAATACAGGGGTCGGCAAATTTTTTTTTGGAAAGGGCCAGATTGAACAAATTTTAAGGTCGGCCGGCCATGTAGAAAACTCGAAAAGTGTTTCACGGAGAGCAAACAAAAAGTTCAAAATTATTTTATTTATTATTTTTTCGTTAGTTATACTTTTACATATGTACAGGAGTAGAGGTATGTTCGGCAAAATAGGGAGCAGGCATATTTTGTATGAAAAAGTCGAAATCCAGTAATTTCTCCTAGTTATTAGGATTGATATCTGAGAAATTTATTATATTCATATTCATTATTTTCAAATGCAAATAATTTTTTAAAATATGGAAGGGAAATAAGGACAGCTGCAGTATGTAAGGATCTTGGTTGTGCAAAATAATTAGGAATTTGATTTATTTTATGTAAAAATACAATATTAACCCGCGAGCCAGATAAAATACAGGCGGCTGGCCGGATTTGGCCCGTGGGCCGTAGTTTGTCGACTCCTGATCAAATACATCATTTATTTCCATCACACACACATACAATTTTGGTTTTTTGGCCGAAACTAAGTAATTCAGGTGACTGATAATACATAATTGATTTTCTTCAACTTGTTTCATCTTACAAAAAAATGATAAGATTCGAATGACGTTTTTTTTAAATCTTATATTATTTTTATTAAAAAATGTAATGTTAGAATAGTGTAGAACAATTACCAGTGCGTCACCTGACAAGAGACCGCGGCTTCATACACAGACAAAATGTAATGCTAAAAATCTTACAAAATGTAAGAAAATACACTTTCCACATCGAATGGATAAAGGATGAACGGGCAGATACATACAGTGGTGAACATAAGTCTACGTATACACCCAAAATATTGGCCATTTTTCAAAAAATTGATTTGATATATATACAGATATGCAGTTGTTAAAAAAGGCCATTATTTTAGGTGTACGTAGACTTATGTTCGTCACTGTACATTAGGGTGGATCGCCTTTTAAAAACTGAGATTTGGCAAAGCCCTGGGGGCGGAAAACTTGTGTTATTTCCTAAAAATCTTAAGTTTAAAATTTTGTGCAAAAAAAAATTATATTTGATTGTTCTGCGACCCGTTCAAAGGTCAAAAATTTGTAGTTTTTTCAGTTTTAAACTTATAACTCTTCAACGAATAATTTTAGCTGAATTTTATGTACGACAAAGTTATAGGTTATAAAATTTATAAAAAAATCATTTTTTTATTATTATTTTTGTTTATTTGTTTATTTATTTGTTATTTATTTATTGTTATTCTGAAAATCATGACATTTTATATTTAAGTCTATATAAATAATCGCAATATGAACAAAGTATAGACATGTTATATATCATAATCTATAACTTTGTCATACCTCAAATTTAGCTAAAATTATTCGTTGAAGAGTTATAAGTTAAAAACTGAAAAAACTACCAATTTTTGACCTTTGAATGGGTCGCCGGACTATCAAATATAATTTTTTTTCCACAAAATTTTAAACTTAAGATTTTTAGGCTATAATACAATGTTTTCCGCCCCCAGGGCTTTGGCAAATCTCAAATCCAAAAATCTCCATACAAAAATAATCTACCCTACTGTACATATTGCACATCGGGGACAACAATGATACATTGGGAAAAAGTACTTTTTTAAGAAAACGGCATTTAAAACATTTGGAAGGCAATAAAAATGCAACTAAAAAGTTTTGTTTATCATAAAAATTTTATACTGAATAAAATAAAATTTTATTTTTCTCCCAATGTATCACTATTATTGCTGATGTGCGATAAATCAAATTTCTTTTTACTAAAAATCTCACGATAACTCACTTCAACACTAAAACAATTAAGAATTTTTTTGTATAGTTTCATAAAGAAATATTGCAAAAATAAATAGAAAAAAAGAATTGAACGAGTGTAAAAAAAATTGCAATTTTTCATATTTTTACATGTCTTGAAGAAAATAACCAATATTACTTCTAATTCTAATATTCTAACAATGCTAATCGAAATTTTTGTAGGTACATATGTATATAAATTTAAATAACATATTTCCCATCACAATTAAAGGATCCCTGACTATACGTTACATCTTAAAAGCTTTTTAATATGATACACGCTTTTTACTATTACATATCAAACATACTATGCATGATGTATTCATATTAATCATCACAAGATTTCATTTTACTTTTGTTTGTTGGTAAGCTTTTAAGTAGAACGGTTAACTGGAACGAATACAATATTGCATAATATACCATCGTACAAAAATCCATATTTTCGCAAAAAAAAAAATGTTTTTGGGTCACCATTTTAGGTCACAAAATATGTATAGAGTCGTATACACACCTTAACTATTGTCCTCCTATCTTATTTGTATGTATGCATTAACATATCAGCTGTTTTTATCCGCACAGAAACTCTATAAAATACATAATATTCATAGGTCATAGAGGAGGATATTGTGTGATGTTCGTAGTTTGTTTACTGTAATAGACTGTAATAGAACCCTAAAACTAAAATGTACAATGTTTGCTTCCACCAACAGGTAGCTACATGCATATATAACGAATTTAATCAGTATTATTTATTACCTAGTACGACGCTTTGGGTTAACAATTTTTTTGGAAAATATTGCGGAATTTTTGTATTCCCTACGTATCATAAATCGCACATTTTGTAACACTTTTGCGTACACTGACTGCATGTGCAGTAAAGTTTGTGTTTTTTTTATAGGGACATGACTGCAAATGCAGACATTAAAAATTATATAAAATTGTATTTGTTCTTAATTACTGCAACCTAACACATAATAAAAATAAATGCAAATAAGTAAATGATTAAATTGTTAAATTGAGGCTCATATACCAGTATTTAGTTTTTAGAAAACCTTAAAAATGGAAAGAAGTTTAGGTATGTATGTAGGTATTAGGCATGATCTCGTTTATGCAAAAATTGGAACAGATTCAGATGTAATTTCACTATTTCAGAATGTATTCCCTATAGAAAAGTAAAAGATTGAGTGGATGAATGTGATTTTTTACATCATTATTTTATGTCTCTTTATGTCTCTTTTTTAATCTTTGTTTCGTTATGTTTATGTGAAGACAGCTCCTATATCTAAAGTTTAATTGATAAACAATTAAGATGTTGAATATTTGTTTTACATGTTTAGCAGGATTCGTGACTGTATTTTTATACGGAAGCAGAAAGAACTTCCTTCATTATATGCTAGCAGAATTCGTAACTGTTATGTATACCTACATAGATTGTTATATAAGCGTTATTCTATTGTGTAACACACCCTCCTATAATTTTTCCTCTACACTCCATATTAGACTAGACTTGAATTCTGCATATGGGAAATTGGTCATAACAAATTTTTTGATAGTAGAAAATATCGATGGCTTATATACAATTCCCGCTAATTCATTTTTACCGATTTTTTTATAGCATAAAATTGATCTTTATGCAACCCTGCACCTATGGTAAAATTATTACAAAAAGTTTCTTTTAAAAATTTCGTTTTTTTTGCAATGTTTGACCATCTGCTAACTCAAAACAATAAAGTTTTTACTGTCTCCTGAAAAGTACATAAAAATGAGTTAGCGGGTATTGTATATATAAGCCATCGATATGTAAGAAAAACCCTTTTAATTTTCGCTTTATCGCCATAAAATGCGCGTTTTCTATACATTGACCATACGAAGTTGAAGTTTTAGATATAAATAAAGATTAAACGTTAGTTGTTAAAATCTAAAAAATTTACTTCCTTTCCACAATTGTATTTTATTCATTTACACAATTACAAGAACGGATATTTAACCCAAAAGCCTTAAAACTTATTTTCCACTAGTTTGAGCTAAAACATATAGAAAACCCAAAATTGTTACGATATTTTGAATTATTTCTAGTTATAGAAGTTAAGTTAAAAAAAAAATATCGCAGTAAAAGCAAAAACTCGGTGTGAACCAATAACTTTAATTTCAACTGATCAAAAAAATACTCAATTTATATTCCACAAAAACCACATCATTGGTGGAAGCATCGGTACTTCCCACTTTACAGTCAATTTATTTTATTTTTAAATTTTGTGTTTTACTAAAATAAACATTTCCTAACCCCAACGTTAAAGAGTGTATTGTAGTTTGTCTTATACTTCATGTAAAGTGATTTTTTTATTATAGCAATTTGTTATTAATATTATGTATTTATTTATTATTTTAGTTATTATTAAATTCAATTAGAATTATATTGTACATACCTAATGTAGTTATTACAGCCGATCAAAAAAAAATTAAAGAAAAGAAAAAATATTATTCAAGACGGCCTTGGAAAGGTTAATTTTGTCATGTTCAAAAATTGATTTTTTAAATATTGTCCGCATATAGAATAAATCTATTTTTATTTTCAGGGGGCTATGGAAAATCCATCATGTCCCTCAACGCCACCAGAAACTATATCTGCGTTGCTATGGACTACAATCGCTGTATTTGGAATTGTGTACGCACTTTTAGGTAAATTATAGGTACCTTGTACCTATGCTTATTTATTATTAAGAAATTCAATTTAAAATATATAAGTAGGTAATTTATATAATGGCGCCATACATACAGAACAGTTGCTGGTATGCTTTATGTATGATTTATGATAAGAATAATTACAATTTTTTTTTTTAGAATATAACAAAAATTAATAAACAATTGGCAGGGATGGAAGACGTTACCCTTTGAGAGGGACAGTCCCCCATTAGTCTCCCCCTTCTAATCTAAAATGTCCACCTAAAAAAGAAATTGGTGCGCAAATCCAATGAGAGAACAAAGATAATAAATGCTTTATGGAATATCTTGCTTCTCTTACTAGACCTGGGTCACTTTCAACACAGATAAACAGTCTGTGCTTTCAATGATCTGAAATCATTTAATTTTCTAATTTTTTTTTTGCAATCTTGAAGATTATAATATTGCAATATTTATTTACAATTTGATATTATCAAGTATCATATTATTGAAGATATGGTCCTATTAATATATGAATTGTAATCTTACACAATACCTACCAAAAATTAAAGTGTTTTTATACCCGTATGATGTTAATGATGTTAGGATATTATAACTTTGGTACGGAGTTTATAACGGCCCTTTATACTCATCGGAGAAAAAAATGTCATCACCATTATCTTTCTCGTGAAATTCTAAGTCGAAATATGCATGTCCGTCCGTCCGTCCGTGATCAAGATTCAGGCCAAACGACTGAAGCTAGAAAGCTGAAATCTTGACAGTTTATTATATAGTCCTACGGTAAGATCTCTATTGTTTTTGGAGCAAATCGGACAAAAAATAGGCTGTGGTAGTGTTCACCTAATTTTGATATAAACCATTCATTTACTCGAAAGGTAGTCGAAATATAGAAAAAGTGGATATGACAACAATTATAGAGAATACAAAAATGAAGATTTTATTCATAAACCAAAAATTTGTACAAACTTCCGTTATGGCGCTGCAGTCAATTTCATTGAATTTCTAGGGTTTTTAATCATTTACTCGAAAAGTATTTAGATTACGGAAGAAATGAATATGATGAAAATGATAGAGAATAAAAAAATGAAGATTTCATTCATAGACTAAAAAGTTCCAGGAAATACCGTTATGGCGCTGCAATCAATTTTATGTCATTTCTAGGGTTTTTAATCATTTGTATTCAATTTACCCAATTATATTTATTGTAGACACAGACAAAGTTGTAAATAATAAACAAGTACTCATACGGGTATATTATAATCAGCCAATTTTTCTTTTTTTACTGGTTTTTTTGCTTTTTTCTTCTGTCTGCCTGAGGCATTTTGGAAATTTGACATTTCTTATCTACGGCATGATTTAAAAAAGAGCAAAAATGTTCTCAAAATAATGACTTTCGATTCTTTCACTTTGAATTATTATGTACATATAGTACATACTTAATGAATGAACAATATAAAATAACCTAATAAACTTTCAGGATATCGATGTTTAAGAGCAGTAGGCTTTTTAAGCGGTTTAGCAGCAGGAGCTGGTTGTATATTTTGGCTACAAAACAAAGAAGTAACAATTTTGGGAAATCCAGCAGATTCTGGTAAGCATTATAAAATAGCTGTGGGACTATTTTGTCCGCATAATGATATATATGGGATGTTAGTACAAAATTCACTGATTAGCATAATTGTTGTTCACGCATGAACATAACTTTTGATGTGAGTCTGTTGTTGTTTTCCTACAAATTTAAATTCAAATGCCATTTAGCTCTCCCATTATGTGGACATAATAGATTTCCTATAGACATTTCTCTAACTCCTACTTTACAAAATCTAATTATGATCTTTTAAGTCGCAAATAAACATAACAAAATTATTTTAAGCGCTTGCTGTAATTACTGGACTATTTGGTGCTGTAATTGGATCTGCTCACCCAATTGCTGCTGCCTTAGTTAGCGCAATCGCTGGTGCATTAATTGCCGGAACAACTATGGCCGTATGTGTAGCTACAATGCCTGATCATGTGTTTGGGGTAAATTTTTACATTTAAATTATTTAAATTTAACAGACATACATAAAATATAAAAAAAATATTCTACATACCATTTGTCATCATTTTGATTGAGATTTTAGAGCATAAATTTTCCAATTCACATTTTTCTATACTTTTCGAAGATTCATAAATTTCACTTGGTTTTTTTTTTATAGGAACGAGAAGTTTTAGTGGCAATGGGTGGGGGTGCAATAATTTTTGCCGTTCTGACGCTCTTATGTGCCAAACTAATAACCATTATATCGTCTAGTATAGTTGGCTCAGCAATGATTGTATCGTCCATTGACTTTTTCATGCATGGTCTAAAAACAGTTTTATGGGTAAGATAATTTATATAAATTTATATTTAATTATTATAGCTATACATATAATATCTATGTATATGTATGCTTGCAGTTTATTGATATGAAACCAAATCCATCACCACCACCATGCTGGGGTGGTTTACTTATTTGTGCATGGCCAGTAGCAGCAATTGTTAGCATAATTGTTCAATGCTTTATAACTGCTTGGCGAATTGATCATCGAAGGCGGCTAAGACGACGGCATATAGCTCATAGATCTCGGTCAAATTCTCGGCCACGAGAAACCCGAGAAGAAGCAAGACAGCGAAAATATAGGTACTTGTATCAAGTACGGACTGCACGTGGAGATATTATTTCACAGGTATTATTCTATTCGTTACAAAATGTTAAAAGAAGAAGAAGTTTAGAGAATGTGTAACAAAGAAGCCCAAAAGATGAGACAGTTAACTGATATTTACATATAATAAGAAATAGCATTCGTAAACCAATGCGACAAAATCGGAAGAACATCTGACGCTTCATGCTGTTTTTGTTTCGAAGAGGATGAAATATAGGTTTCGCCGGTATCGCGTCAATTCACCGAAAAACAATTCATCGAAAAGTTATCACACGACAATTCACAGAAACACAATTAACCGAAAAAATTTTCATTTTCATTTTTGTTTTTATACTTTGTGTTAAGCAAGCTTAGAATGGGGGATGGGTACGGGAAGGGCGAGGGCCCGACATGCTTTTGTTCCCCGCATTTTAGTTTTAATAACAAATTTTTTTTTTAATTTTCTTATAACATTTGACTAAACACAATTCACCGAACAACAATTCATCGACATTTTTTATTTAGATTTTATCTTATTTAAATTTTTCATGGATTGTTTGTTGTTCGGTGAACTGTGTTTCGGTGAATTGTGTATCAGTGAATTGAGTTTTGGTGAATTGTGTTTTGATGAATTGTTGTAGAATTGGTTTCGCCACCTAGGAGGCTACATCCTGAGTCCAAACGACATCCAAAAGAACAATCCCTCCGGATGTTAAAATTCATTAATAACGCCTTGCTAAACGAGAACATTTAAACCTAAGAATTGGCATCCACAATAGATCTTTCAGGTTTCAGTGGTATGAGGCCAATAGCCCCAAAACCCCCCAAACCTAAATAAATGGAATAGGAACACACACAATTTTAATCATTAACTAGACTGACTTTGTGAGTTTTAACTAAGTAATCTCTTAAAATTCATCTTCTCTAAAAAAACAATGAAAAAATGCATGTGATAATATAAAAAAAAATACATTAAGAATACAATTGTTTTTGTTCTATTTTAGAATTACGTTTCTGCCCTACAAAAACGAATCCAGCCTGGCACTGGTCCACCGTCCGAACACTCAACAAAAACCAGCTCAAACGAAAGAAATACATTAAATAGTGATCGAACTCACTTTACAAATATTCCCGATTCAGATGCGGATAAAATGGATATTGTTCAGGAGAGAGGATGATTTTGATGAATATTTTTTATTTGCTCGTTCTATTTTCTTTCTTAATTATTGAATGACACGCGCAATGATGAAGTGTGAAAACTATAAAAATGGTGCAAGTTCGATGGGAATCAATAAATGGTTGTTTTCAATTTTTATATGATATAAAAACAAAAAAAACAAAAAAAAACAAAAAACACATAAAATGAAAAACAAATTTTTTTTATATATTTGTTGGACAAATTTTTTTAGATAGATATTTAAATTAAAATCAAAAAAAGATTTTTTGGCACAGCCATAAAAATTAGTTTATAAATATAATAAATTTTTTACGATCAAATTTTCCCTCATTATGATCAAAATTGTTTGTTAAATGTAAAATCTCTTTAAATTGTTAAAAACAAAATTTTTGATATACAGTTTGGAAAGTTTAAAAATAGAAACAACATATTTTCATTTTGAATGATATGGCTTGCATAAACTATAAACGATAGATACATATTTGTAAATATTTGACTAATACATATATATATACAATACATATATATTAATGGACAATATTATTAAGAATAAAACCTAAATCTCCATTTCAAAAAATAGATCAGTAAATTTTGACCAAAAAATCTAAAAACAAAAATATTTTTTTATTTTGTACTTATATTAATTGTTAATTGTATTTAAATTGCACAAAACAAAATTGCTATGCGCACAAATCAAATTAATGTTGAACAAAATTGTAAAAAAATTAAATTTTTGATAATTTTTGAGCTTTATACATATAGGTGTGTATAATTATTGTTAGTAAATAATTGGATATGATCTATTTATATAAGTATAATATTTGTACAATAGCGAAGTTTTTCATTTGAACTCTGTTACAGAGTTCACGAGTGAGAATTATCGATTCAATAACATTGGCAACTATTAAAATTAATAATTTTGACAATATTAAACCGGAAAAAAAATTAAGTAATAGGCAATAAATTCCAAAATGGCTTGATTATTTATAATTTTTGCAGAAAAGCTAAATTTCTAGAAAATTTCAACTTGTTATCCTCATGTCATTTTTGGTTCGATTTCGTCTCTTTAATAAATTAACCTTTGTTAAAGACAATGATTGAATCAATAATTCTCATTCATTCCCTCCGACAATTATATATCATAGATTGCTTTAAACATCGGTTTTTAGAGATAAGAAAATTGAATCGGTTTTACACATACATACATATGTATGTAAATGCCCTCCAATATGTACACATTACTTCCTAAATATATGGAGACTTAGGTAACACGCAGAGTGACACGCGAACACATTTTTTATTCAAAAATATTGAAAAATTTTGAACCTGGCGCATACATGCACACAATAATCTAGAATCCTAGATCAACAAGGAGAAAAAGAAAAATAAAACACAATACGGTAGGAGGCATTTGTACATTGGTTTATTCATTATTGTGTGAATAAAACAATAAAACCAAAAATTGAAAAGAGACAGAAAGAAATTCAATATATTTTATTTTGTTACCTTGAATTTTCATACATCACACTGGTGGATAAGCTTCTAGGTTGACAATTTTTTTAAACGAGATTTGCGTTTTATTAAGACAGTGTTTTTGATGTAGGAGTGAGCGATTGGTTCGGATTCCACCGCTTGCGTTACGATTTTTTATGACAAAAACGGCTAATTTTAATCACAGTAACGTAATTCGGAACGAGTTATTTTGTGATAGTAAGGTAAGCGGTTATATAGTAAATCCACACAAAAATTCTTACGCGTGAGATGGACCTACATTATGTTTCTACATGGTAGCAATGAAACTAAAACTGTGTTGGTGATTTTAGGTTAAAGGTTAGAATGAGTATTTTGTTTATTACCGGCCACGTTTAACTGATTAATTACTTTAAGCCTGACGCACACTGAGGCGGTGGCGGTTGCGGTCACGGTATAGTATACATTGTTTCCATGGAAATGAATAATTAAAACTTTTTTATTAGTAAAATATTTTTTTAATTTTTCTGACATTACGGTTTCAATGGAAATCAATAATAAATTCAAGCGCGGTACGCGGTAAAATAGAACATGCAACGTTCACAAAATAAAACGCCACACTGACCGCGCTACCGCCCTAGTGTGCGGTGCCAAATACATTTTACTGTTATATTGTACCGCCACCGCCTCAGTGTGCGTTAGGGTTTAGTAACTTTCTCTTGTAGCTGTCGTAATAAATAAACTAAAAAAAAAGAAGTGATAATGATTGCTGAAAATGAAGAAATCAAGGAATATACAAAATGTAAACTATGATCTTTACAGTGTTCATTCTTGTGCATGACGTCACGTGGTGACTAAATGTACTGTTTGGTATGCAAGTGCATATTCGGAAAATTAGTAATTATTTTGGCATTTTATTAGGTAAAGAAAGCAATATACAATGATGGGGAGATTATATGGTAATAATAAGTTACTAACTGATAACAATGGGAATTCTAATTTATATAGGTAATAGTCGCCACGATAGCTGCGCAAGATCATACCCTGTTTTGTTGCTCTCTGTATATCTTGTGAAATAATTGTTTAAATTACTAACTTTGTCCAAGTGTACATCCAATGGGCTTCTTTAATATTACTTCTGATTTGCGGTTCGATATCAAGATAAAACAACGATTTTCAACTTTTAATTTTATTCTATTATTACAATTATTATGTATGCAGTTTGTGTTGTAGTTTATTTGCTATTTTAAATCTATCCAACTATTAACATTAACATTAAACTTTAGAAAGTTTCAATTTACTGACCTATACGATATAAAAAAAAGGGTTTCATATGATTATATAAAATACGTAATGTATTAAAACACATTCTTTTACAATATGGGGCATTACTAAAATTTTCTGTCTTTGTTAAAATGTTAAAATAACCGACGTCTGCCATTTTTTTTTTACACAATGATTCTATCAAAAAAAGACTGTAAACTTAAATTTGTTATTCTAACAAAGACAGAAGACATTATCTTATTATAATGTATAATTAAAAATTAAGCGACAAAATTAATGCAATAAGTAAACTTAATTACTTATACATAAACATAAGAATAACAAATACAAAAATTAAGTTAAGTTAGTGATAATAATTATCCATGTAATTATTCGTATTATAAAATCTTATACCTATGGCGATCACCAAAGGATAATGTTAAATGTATAAAAGCCAATCTATAATAATATGCAGGAGAGAATGTGAGAATGGAAATTGAAGTAAATTTATTTCTTTTAGTTTTCGTCGTACTCCTTACAACTTTTTGTATCTCAAGTAGAGATAAATAATTGGAAATTCCCTAAGAAAATCTAATATTCTAAACGACAGTTCAATATATTTATTTCCAAAAGTTTTCATTAATTTGTTGGAATTATTTTTTTGGCTAAAAATTTATAGCTGCATCCATATTGTTTTAAAAATAATGAGTTTAAATATTTTTAAGATAAATGTTTAAATATCAAAATGGTTTCTTCGTTTCTACGGTTTAAATGCAATGAAAAAGGAAAGAAAATTGTCCGATGTTGATAAATAACTAGAATAAAGTTTTCCAACTTAATTGTGTCAAATTTATTTTTTGTAATTTTACGCAATGGGTATTACAGTTGTCTGGCAATCGAGTGAAACTTTTTAGTTTCGAATAAAACTCTAAAGTGAAAATTTTAATTATGTGCGGTTGGATTTTAGTTGATTATTGGTTAATTTAATCAAAATTAATCAGTTTGGAAAAAATTAAAAGAAAAAAAAATTGTAAATAAATTAATTAATTTAATTACTTACACTTGGTCAAAGGAATAACGTTACATTATCTAATTAATGTTATATTTGCTTCCTTGTCGCAACGGTGGCCGTATTATGTTTGGCCAAATGCTTCGAAGATGTTATCATCTTCATATCCATACCGACATTTACATTTATGTTGGTTAAGGAAAGTAAACATGACAAGTTCCCGATATGTAGATTGTAGCATTCCAAGCAGAAATTTAACACCGAAGTTTAAAAGAAAAACTTAAATTGGTCTCGCGTTAGATAGAACACGTTTTAATAACGTAATAATAACAGCACAATTTCAACCAGAATAATTTAATTTCTATGAATTAAAAAGCCGTTGTATAATCTACCATTATTTAACGTTTACTTTTAACCCAATAATCCTTTGAGTTAATTTTAAGTTTAAATAGAGTTTACCTCGTTAACCTTACATTGCCTCGTTACATATAAACTATTTTTAAACCATAAATACAATTCTATGCAAAGAAACGTTGTAAAAACCATAGCAGCAAAACGTTTAAATAACCTCTTTGAAATCCTATAAAAAATAGTTTTTATACCGTAGCAAGAAAAACTTAAGTTTAAAAAAAAACTGTGCAAACACAGTTGTAGCCAAGTTGGTGTGAAGTATTATTAACGTTATTCGAACTCTTTTTACTTCTTGCTATCTTTAATCTAGAGTTGTGCAACCGTTGCATTACCGCATTTTAACAACAAATTGCTACACGGGATTAGCTGCGTAAAAAGTGGTGGTTTTCAATGATTAATATAAAGATGCTACCAAGGCAAGCCTAAAGGACGCTATTAAAAAATATAATATGTAGGTATACCTATATGATAAATTTATAGTGATGATAACTAAAAAAGAAAAAACATTTCCTTCAAATCATGTATAGGGTTAATCACTAATTTAATTTAATTAAATAATTATTATGAGTATGAACAAAATACTTATGAATAGTTTTAAAAAACAGATCGCTCAATAGTTTTCTTTAAACGAAAGTAAAGTAACAAATTCGCAACAAATTTTTATCATAATGTACTTTAAAAGATTTGTATACCAAATAAAAAAATTTTTGTGTGTTATTTTGTAAATAAGAATGAACAAAATCAAAATGTATGTTAATTTTAAAAAAGCTTTATTATAAATCAGTAAACAATTAAGATTAAGATTAAATGGGTCTTATATATTTTGTAGGCATTAAAAAAGTTTACATATTACTAATTATGTACCAATTTCGATTAAAATGTGCAAAAGTGTATGAGTATGAGTTAAAAAATATGTATCTTTATACAGTAGACTTTCGATAACATGAACATCGACAAACGTACAAACAAACAAAAATGTTTCAATAGCTTTGTATAACGTAATGAAAAAATTAATATTTAGTTAATTCTATTTTAACATTAAATTTATGTTAAAATGTCAAAAATGATTAATAATATTAGAATATTAATCTTATTTAATCATTTTGTACCATTTAGGGCCGTAGTAGAATAGAACTAGCAAAAAACTGCGTTGATCGAATAGCGCATACTTTTAGTGTAGTGTAGGATCTTATTACTTCCACACTGTTACGTTACAGGTAAGCCTCTTGTATAACGCGGCACTTATATAACACATTTTCGCTACAACGCGGTTTTGAAATTGCGGACGTCCCTTTTGCAATGCGGTTGCAGTTTCGTATAACGCGGTCTTTATTTTTAAAAAAAAATTGATTTTTTTTTTAATTAAAAAATCCTTAAAATAGAATAAATAATAATTTATACGAAACTCTATGGTTAACTCTGTACCATGTTTTCATGGGCTGCATAGAGAATTGGTCTAATTAATGGAAAACCATTTAAACTCAACTAAAAGTTTAATGTAAACCATTCAAATTCAACTGAAATTTGACAGTTGTTTTTTTTATAATTAAGAAAATTGCGTTTTTATATGATTTGGAACGTAACTCAACCTTAGTATGGGTTACTTATTTCGTATAACGTGGCATTTTTGTGGAACCTAACCTTCGTGTTATACTATACGAGGACTACCTGTATATGAAATATTAAAAGAGAACTATCAACTCAAGAACGCGTAGAGAATTTGAAGTTTTTTTTTTGCCACAAAACTTTTTCACACAAAATTATTTAAAAAATGCAGTTTCGCGTTTGATTCGGTGGCCGCATTTAGAGTTGTGTAACAAAAACCCTTGACTGCATGCTATGGAGGACGAAATTGATTTGATGGTATTTATTGTTTATAGATAAAAATCACCACAATGTAAAATGGCCAATTGTCACGGTAATTTCTTCAACACTGTTAAAATGACGATCTTTTTTCTTAATTTTGGCAGACACTTGATCTGATGATAATGTAAACTTTCAATATTTTAATTAGTTGACATAATCACAAGTCTACATGCGGTATGTCTATAGAAAGTTCGCTCTAAAGGCAATTTGAAATTAAAGTAAAAAAAAAACAACAACCATTCACGACAGGTGTTAGATGTTCTTCTAATAAATCAGAGGGTTTAGATAACACTCTCAATCTCTGAACCCCTTTCGGTCTTTGAGCAATACAAAATATTGCCCCCTTAATAAATACATAAATATTTTATCTTCGCATAACTTAATTCTATAGGGTATACAGATAGGTACAAATATATTATAAATTAGATATAAAAAAAAAATCTACAAACATAATTATCTACAAAATAAAGACCTATTTTAATAATGTTAATTAAGGTTGACTATCCTTTTTAAATATGTAAATCATGCATATATATGTAAATGAAAGATGGCTTCTTATATTTCTAGATGGACCGTTAGTTTCTCAGAAAACATAATAAGCATTTTGGAACACAATCTAATCTAATATTGAGCAAATTAATAAAAAAATGTTAATTAATAAAAATAAAAATATTATCTGTCTTGGAAAGTTCATCATCTCCAATTGTTCTCAATTAGCTTCTAGTCATTTTTAGTAAATCATTGTTCCGATAATAAGATAGCGATAATTTTATAAAACAACTCTAATTAGGTTCGACAACTACCAACTTGTCAATTATTGAATTATTGATTTAATGTGACATCAAAAGTCTATACTCCGGAATCTCTGGATGCTTAAAAAAAAATTGCAAATATCTGCACCAACTCTGCTTCTTCATTATCCAAAATATGTGTTGTTGTGGTTTTGGATCCAAAATTATTTCACATTACAGTTCTCCGTCAAGTTATGTATGTATGTATGTAACTAGTGTTTGAATCTGACAGGAATTGACGTGCCAATCAATAAAAAGTAGCTTCAAATTTACATATCTATAAAAAGGATAGTCATCAAAATATTTTTAAGTTTATCTGATTAATCAGATATAATATGTAATGATGATAAAGGCACAATTCAGCGTCTGTTCGGAAACAAAATAATTTTTAATTACGTATACATACATACCATATTCGGTATTAGAATTAAAAAACAACAACAAAAAGTTCTTAAAAATATTTTTATGTTTAATAAATCGTAAATAATCGATTAAATAATTTTTTTTTTATGTGAAAAAATTAAAAATATGAATTGTGATAAATATAAATATTTTACATGACATAGCAAAACTATAACTATTATTTTTAACTGCATAATATAATAAAGTTAATTCCCGAATAAATGGAAAATAGGATTTCTTTTAAAGAAATCATACAAATGGGTACAGGAAAATCTTAGAATATCATAATGAAAAATGTTAAAATTATGTTTATGCAAAACTATTATGTAAATGTGATTATTATTATTGAACAATATATTTATGTATAGAAATTGTTTTTTTTTTGTATTTATTTTAAGATATTATAGTGCATGAGTTGCAGCGGCGACAAGGACTGGAAGTATATATGGCTCCCTCTTAGAATCTTAGAATAGGTAAAACGTAGAATTTTACTTATATTCTTCATGAACTTACTTTGCAATCTTTAAAATCTCAATCTTAAGACATTTACAGTCACATATATTATAAATAGATCGATTAAACAACAACAAAGAATACTAGTAGGTAGAGTAAGACCTTGTTTAGCGCTTAGGATGCGTTCCTAGACAACAAAGCGCTAAATGAAACAGCGTTAAACGAGGTCATTTTATATAAATTAATAACGTTTTATGCAGCACTTCATAGCATGGACACTGTTTCACTGCTAATATACACGATGCATGAGAGCAAATGCACCAAACAAACATAGATTTAAGGGAAATGCCGCATTTTTTTTAGGCTTCGAGTAGGCTACGTTATATCGAATCAGCGTTAATCGAAGAAGCGCTAAACGAGGGATTACTGTACTTTTGTTTTTCTATAATAAATTTGGACGTCATCTACATAAAAATGATATTTACACTTTCTATATTATTAAGAAATAGAGAGAAGAGCAAGGGTCTCAAAACTGAACTCTGAGGGACACCAAAAGATGTGTGTCAAGCATTTCAGACCTCACATCCATTAGTGAGACTGATGGTTTATATAATTTGATAGATAAGAAGAAATAAGGGAACTCGCAGGAAGAGAAAATTTGAAATAGCTACGCTATTTTATAATAGTTTTAGAATGGTTCTTGATCAATGACGTCGAAAGCCTTGGAGAAGTCCAGAACAACAAAAATCATAGTCTGAGTTATTTAAATGCTTTTGGCATGATCGTCAGTAAGGTCAGTTGATCGACAAGCCATTTCTATTGAAAAGAATCCCCCACAAAACCATAACGGTCGATAAAATTGCACCAAGAGAAATCAATTTGAAATTTTCGTTAATGCGGTGACAGCACTGTGGCCCGCTCTGAATCCCGACTGGAAGCGACTTAGCAAATCGTATTTGTCTAAATGATTTTGATCTAGCCGCTACCTTCGACAGGCAAAGTATAAGGCTAATTGGAGGAAAGTCTAAGAAACCTCTGCCACATTACTAGTCTTTGGAATTGGTATAATAATAGAGAAAAAGTTTGCAATCTCATTAGGCAATTTGATCTCATAACTGTCATTCCTGAGCAGCTGTTGGGAGACTAAGAACACAAAAAGTAAAGAACTGATTAATATCCTCTGCCGAAGAATTAATATCTTGATTAGACTGTGACTGTAACAAACCTAGTTGTCTAAGCCTATTCCATAGTTGTTTGTCAGGTAAGGAATAGATGTCACGATGTCTCCTAAATGTGTCCTAATTGTCAACTAAACGATGACGTTTATAGATTGAGAAAGGTCCGTCTCTTAAAGAACAGTCTCACTTAATCTCTAAGGTCATCCACGGAAGGGCAGGATTTTGGATCGTTTTAACTCTAATTGAAGCATGTTCTGGTTTCACAACAAGCAGTAACTCTCAACTCTGAATCATCAGAACGACTTCAGATCAGTCATAGTTAGTAGCGTCACGAAGTAATACATATGGCTTCCATCTGGAGTATGTAAAGTTTTCGAAATATCGGTAATAAACAAAGTTGTATTTATTATTGACCTAGACTCCAGCAAAAAAAACACGTTTTTTTGGAAAAACACCATTAATTACGACATTTAATAGGTTTTCATATATTTTTATTATTTGTTGAATAATGATTGAATAGTTAGCACAACCACAACTATCATATGGTAGGTAGTTACATTTAACGGCAAAAAAATATTCTTCTCAATCGTATTTCTAGAATAATATTAAATTATTATTACATTTCATAAGTATGGAAGCAAAAATTAAAGAAACATTTTATTTGAGAGAAAAAACTTTACAATTGCACGGAAGCACGCAGTTATCGTCTATATGAATATGTATAAGTCAGCTGTGTATGCATGCCATTATCATTTTATATATCAGCTGTTTTGTGTCATTTTTATAGTGGTACAATTGAAAGTTTTAGTTATAAAGTTAAAAAAGTGTTATAAGAGTAGGCCAATGAATTCGATAAACAATTTTGATAATAATAAATATATATAAATAATTATCTTTAGTTGTTGGTGATGTTATTCGAGATACATACTGGTACAGATTAATGAACATAAAGGTCAAGAGTTAGAATAATTATGGTATCTTCTTGCTTCTAGTTAAATTAAATGATTTATAATAATTTAAAATGTTTGCTGTATCACAGTAATGTAAACAATTTGTACTGCTACTATCGTTTATCTATATTTTTTAACTATTCTTGTCAACAACACACTATTGATCATTTAATTAAAAGACGGTACATAAATATAATTAATTGTCGTTATGGTATGTATTTAATTATAGTTATTTATCAATTTTTAGATTTTCAATTACAATGGAACCAGTGGACGGAGTTTTTAAAGGAGTCAAAGATAGATACAATGGAATCACTGTAGATACATCAACAGAATTAGTTCCAGTTAATGATTTTACTGACATGTTGACAAGTTACTAGTAGTTATAGATCTAAAATAATTTTTCTAATTTTTAAATTTCATTGTACATACAGAATCTCTTGCTCATTGGACAGAAAATAACAGAAGATCTATTTGGTTTAAAGTGGGAATTAATGAATCTAGTTTTGTTCCAATATTAGCAGATGTAAGTATCAATATTAGTTACATAAACTGTAATTATTTACATATTATTTGTTGTTACATAGTAAAAGTATTTCTTTACTATAGTTATGATACATAATTATTTCAATATCATTCCGTACCATATGAGACGAGGTTTTCTTAACTCTTACAAACTATCCAGAATTGACAATTGTTGATTATTAAGCTTAAAATTATGGTTGCAAAAACAAATTCTAAGAACAAATAAAAACAAAATTATAAAATAGAAAAAGCATTTAAAAACAAACAAATTACTGAGAGAAAATTGTTTCTGCATTTTTGTAATAGAGAAAACTCAATCCACCTGGGATTGCAGGCTAAATTACTTTACATAGAATATTTTTTGATTTAATTATTTTTAAAACATTCTTTTATTCTTTCTGAATAGTGCAATTTTAGCCGTTGTTCTATTCTTATTTTCATTCAGATTTTTGTAGAGGTCAAAAATAACATAATAATAATTATTAAGATAGATTTAAATCATTTTTATGACGTAATAGAAAATTCATAACTGATAGTGATAACTAATACGACGTCAAGTGTAAATATATAGTGTCGTTGTGTGCGTATACAGTAAACAAATGTATTTTCATTTAAATTCACCAAACGTTTTTTTATATATGGAATTAAAATTTGGTAGTTTTTATTCGTTGAAGAGGTTTAGGTCAAAAACTGAGAAAACTACAAAATTTTGACCTTTGAACGGGTCGCGGGATCATCAAATATAATTTTTTTGCACAAAATTTTAAACTTAAGGTTTTAAGGCCATAACACAAGTTTTTCATCCCCAGGGCTTTGACAAATGTCAAATCCAAAAATAATACACCCTACTACACAAGTATAAATACAAACTAAAGTTAAAGATTATAGCGTTTGTTCTACTAATTTTTTTAACAATGCCTGTGAGTTTAGCAAAAGGTCAGAGATCATTTATTGTTCTGAAAAGAATTAAAAACTATTTATGATCGACAACGTGTCAGGAACGACTAAATGGACTAGTAATACTTAACATTAATTATCAGATAGCGCATATTTGAGACTTTTCTGAAACAGCTCAGCAAAGCTTCTGTAAAATAATTAAATTAAAATTAAAAATATTAAATTCCATTGAATTTATTTAACTTGTCCACAATTTTATTTTTAATTTTTAAGCGCATCTTAAATATTAGTTGCCCCGTACTTCGCATTTTCTCTGAAAGGTCCTGCCTATAAGTAGAAGATTATGTACAATACATATCTAAATTTAAATGGTGTACTTTCAGAATGGCTTTAATTTCCATCATGCTCGTGAGGGATTTGTTATGATGGTTAAATGGTTGCCAATAATCGAAACACCAAATATACCACCGTACGCACATACAATGGTCGGTGTTGGTGGCCTAGTAATCAATGGTAAAAATCAAATTTTAGCAATAAGAGAAAAACAAGCTATGATTGCAAATAGTTGGAAACTTCCTGGTGGATATGTGGAGCCAGGCACGTGAATTGACATCATGTTACCGAAAAACTAAAACAATAATGTGAAATATTTTTAGGTGAAAATTTTGTTGATGCAGCAACACGAGAAGTTTTCGAAGAGACTGGCATAAAAACAAAATTCCATAGTGTGGTTAGCGTACGACATTCAAGAGGTTTTAATTTTGGTTGTTCTGATTTATATATTGTGATTGCACTTGTGTCAGAAAAATCGGAAGAAATTGTTATTTGTCCCCGAGAAATTGCAGAAAGTAAATGGATGGATTTCGATGAATATTTAAATGATCCAAATGTTCATGAAATGAATCGAGGCTTTTTAAGAGCCTATTTAAGAAATGATGCCATGGGAGTTAAAATCACACATAAAGAGGAATTACATCAGATTTTCAAAAAGAAATATAATTTATATTATATTGAACCAAAATTGTAAATGAAATTTTTATTATGAAAGTTTGTTTTATAGAGAATAATTTAGGCAAAATATAAATCAATTTAGACAAATTTTCCCTTATTATAAATATTAACTATTTTTTATTATCTCAAACAGCAATGCTTAAAAATATAGGTAAAATAGCGAGCATTTGAAAGGTTTTCGTAAAAAGAAATAATTAAGGTGCTGCATTTTCTTCGCAAAGCTCCGTCATGTCAATTGAGATAAATTTAACTGGAGAATTATACAATAGGCCTAGGTTCGCTCCCGTGTAGGTGATTCATAAACAATCAGACTCCAATATACAAATTGAAAAATTACAAATGAACTATTTATTTACCTATACATAGTAATGTTTTTATTTAAACGAGGACATTTCAAACTCAGAAGGGCCATCCACAATAGATCTTTCAGGTCTCAGTGGTTAAGGGCCAATAGCACCACAGCCCCCCTAAACCTAAAGCATCTATTGATTAAATTTTTGAAGCAGGCCTCCACAAATCTTCAATTTACCAATTTTTATTCGCTGACGCAATATGAATAACGTTTATGAATCATTGAAGCTTTTATAGAAATTTGTTTTTAAATTATAAAAAGGAATAGCCTTACCCAATCTTTACAATTTTAAAACTATTAGGTCGACAACCTTTCTTTAGGAGTTGATCAGTTGACAATTTTCATTTCGTGATTATAAACGTTTTCTAGCAATATTCCATTTCACTGCAGTACATTTATAGTTACGTTACTTCTTTGCCTACCGCATGAACCATTTGCATTCTTTGAAAATTATGAATTTATTAATTTACCTACATCCTACAATAAGATAATAAAAAAAATTCCATTACGTTGATAAGGGCGCCCTGTGCATTGTGCAATGTTTGCCCTTTATTATTCACTGTTTCGCAGAAGATTCGAGTTTTTTAACAATATTTTAATTATATTCAATATACATAGAGAGTAATAACTTACTTAAACTACCAAATCTATTTTTAAAATCACCGCAAATAATAACAACACAATCTATACTATAAAATAAATAAAACACTACTTAAAAACTATGCAAAAAATTAAAAAAAATACAAAAGAAAATAATACCGCGCTTTTTTATGTGGCACTGTGAAAAGTTACCATTGAGTATATAATAACAGTGAGGTCACAGGTCACTGTATTTAATTAAGCTATAAAAGTTTTACTGTTCGAAAAATTTAAAAATGTTCGAAATTTGTAAATAATATAGGTAAAATTTGAGATTTTGGTTTTGTGTTTCATTTATGTTGATTTAACATTTGTGCATTATTATTAATTTTATAGAATTGTTAATATTGATATGTTTTGTTTGGTTAAGGTGAAATTAAACTCGAAACAAAACTAAAGAGATATTTTCTTTAATTAATTGATACTATAATATAATGATTATGAAATGATATTTTAAAAATTAAAAATAGTTTTGATGCAAAACTTGTTTGGCTGTTTTCATATCGCTACTTTTTTTGTTTTTTCGGATGAAAACGTTGGTACCGTTGTAATATATTTCTCCATTGGTATATACTCACTGTAATTTTTCATTGTAAACGCCCGTCGAAGCTGTCATTTGTCAAATTTTTTATATCGCATTTTAAATGGCATCTAATCGAATTGAAAAATCTACGGAGGACTAGCTAAAGAAAGTCGCTTCCTCGCGTATTATTTCAAACTTCATTTTAAATAAATATCGGTGCTCTTATAATTAACTATATTATATTTAATATGGAACAATATAGAATTTGAAAAAGACTTAACTATACTACAACAAAATAGTACCGAAGCTATTTCTAGACATCACTCATATTTTTTCTCTCATTACGAGTGTTGGGCCTTGGTTGTGTTCAATAATCCCTAAACAAATAAAAAAAAATAAATAAATAAGAAAATAAAACAATATGACCTACGTGAGTGACTTATCAATAGCTGTTATTTGTTCATCAAATATGAATCGATCGATGGAAGCTCATGGATTTTTGGCTAAAAAAGGATTTAAGGTTAGATCATTTGGAACAGGCGAAAAGGTCAAGTTACCGGGTACGGCCGCTGATAAACCGAATATATATGAATTTGGTCAATACACCTACGATGATATTTACAATGATCTGCTACAAAAAGATAAGGCATAGTGAGAAAAAAAAATCAATAAAAAAAAACAACAAAATTTAATTGTGATAATCAATTTGATTTTTAGCTACACTCAAAATGGTCTATTACATATGTTAGATAGAAATAGAAGAATAAAAAAGTATCCGGAAAAATTTCAACACTGCAAGGAACGTTTTGATATAATTATCACTGTTGAGGAACGAGTGTATGATCAGGTATGTCTGTCTGCTGTAGAGAAGAAGATATGATAACCGACAACGGTATTAAATTAATTTTGTTTAGGTAATAGAATTTATGGAATCTAGAACACCAGTTTATAATCAACCGGTGCATGTAATAAATATGGATATTCAGGATAATCATGAGGAAGCAACGATGGGCGCCTTTTTAATTTGTGATATGATATCAGTGGTAGGTTTCATTATCTATATTTTCTAATAAGTATTGAAGGCTTGAGCAGAATCATACCAATGTACTAGCCATCCAATCGCCGCAATCAGTGTTTAATGACCGGAAACAATTAGTATTGCGAAATTATGGAAAGTACATACTTTCAAAGATAAAGGACCATATCGTAAGAACAGTTGAGTGCCGGTGTTCAGTGCCGAAGCGTTTGTAGACGTTCCTCGAACTGGCACAAAACAAAGTGAAAAATCGTCAATTTTTGAATAGCTTTTACTCCTATGTGGAGTAACAGGTTAATGCCCTAATGTAGTCATAATCTCATCAAAAATTGGATTATTAAGAATTCAGTTCACATTTTAATTTTAACTAACGTCAATTTTTTGGTTTGCAGATGGCAAATTCGGAGGATTTAGATAATGACATTGATGAGCTACTACACGATTTTGAAGCAAAAAATCAACGTCCAGTTCTTCATTGTGTCCTATTTTATTAGCTTAAAAAATTGTGTGTAAATATATTATGTTAGCCCTCAATTTTTGTTGGTTTTAAATTTATTTCTGAACATTCAAATTTTTTTTTGTAATTTTTAAATTTATTATTTAAATTATTAAAAAAAAAAAAGAAAAAATAAACAAAATTAATTTGTTACAATATATTTTATAGATTAACCATGAACAATTATTTGATTTTGTTTTAATTGCTGAACATTTCTAATGCTGATCCAGATGAGCATATTTACGGCGTAGTTTTTCTCGTTTTTCCTTTTTTTCTTTTACTCGCCAAGGTTTTTCCTTCACAAGTATACTCGTAGAATCATCGCCGTCTGTTGGATCAATATCCGATGACTGCCGATGCTGTATGTGTGGAAAATCTGATTTACCCTTAATATAGGCAATATGATTAACCGAATGAAAGAAATTTTTGTCAATGTCTGACGTTGTTTCTGTTCGTGTAATCTGAAATAAAAAATTAATTATATCAGGGGCTTATCTTAGAAGAATCGCTAGAGCACCTACTATGCCACTGTCTCACCCTAGCTGGAAGAAAGCACAAAATTCTAGTTGAGTTCATCAAAAAAGACATTTCGAAGCGCAGTCTGGGAAGTATTTTGAAATTCGCAATGGAGACGGACACCTTTGACGTTGTCAATTGTGACTCTCCAGCTCTTACCAATAGAGGTTCGACATGGGACATAAATGTGAGATAGCTAACCTAATCTAGGGGATCATCTTCGAATTTTTTTTCAGAAAATGAAAATGCTTAGTGCAGCCTTTCGAATGTTAAGAAATGTATGAAACTTAGTTAAATATTCTAGACTAGATACAGATGTGAAAGTTGGAAAATAACATAGATAACAAGATGCTACATACCAAAGCGGTACAAAATGCAACAAATAGTTACAACCCTAATGAAGTCTTCTGTAACAGACTTCCGCAGATAGCAGACGACGAAGAGCAGTTAACCAGAATAACAAGATCCACTTTAGCACAGCTAAGATCAGGATGGTTACGCTCTATAAACAATTACCATAGTTGGATCAATCCAGAAATAGAAGACAAGTGACCATCCTGCAATGAATCATACCACGATGTTAATCACTTGTTCAGCTGCCCTTAGAACATAACAGACCTGATAACTAGGGATCTTTGGCTCAACCCAATTAAGGTTACAGCGTTCCTAGGATTAGTAACGGAGCCAGATGGAAAGGCCAAATTGCTACAACAACAACAACATCAATAGACAAACTATGGAATGGAATCGACAAGAAACGCACAGACAATGCATGGAGAACCTTTCATCAACACTCCGACAGTATATCTTGAGACTTATCAATCTTTTATATTGAAATGACGCTAGAGATCGTTAGGACAAAACTATTTTGATTTATGTACCTTCGATGGTTAAGCGAAAATCTTCATGGAAGGCTATTCAATTTTAATAGTGGCCTTTGGATATACAAAAAGACCACACCTCCACACATGGTAGGTTTCTACACCACTTGAATGATAAGTTGATGATTGTTGTTAAGCCAAATAACTTACTCTCAAAGCTCGTTGCTGTTGTTTAGGCAATGATTCTTCTGATATTTCTGCCCGAACTCGATTTGGAAATATATGAAATTGATTTTGTTCAATATCTGGAGGTGCATGACAGAACAATAATCGACCGGCTACATAATCCTTAAGTACATATCTAGCCGATCTTGCCTGATCCGGTTGTCCATTAGCGGTCATAAAACCACGATTATCTAAAATTAAAATTTTATAAGAACAGAAATATGATGAGAAAACTAAAAATCAATTACATCCATATGACAATAGCAATTCCTCGGAATATGGTGGACGTTTGGGATCTTCACCCTCTGGTGGTTTAGCAATCATAATGCCATATTTATCTTCTAAAATATGTCGCGGAATTTGTGTACATAGAACATTTACTGGTGGCACATGATCTCGCATTTGATCAATTGGCAATATTCCATTTAGGATCATTTCAGCTTTGGTCAGAACAAAACTGGGCATAACCAAACCGGGTGAATCGCACAGCATAAGTTCGGTGTCAACGAACAATGTTTGAAAATGTTTTGTTTTGCCCGGTGTAGTCGACACCGACACTTTTTTATCAATCATCAGAGTATTTATTGTACTACTTTTTCCTACATTTGGATATCCAACTAGGCCAACGGTAACTAAGCCCGAACTGTGTTTTGGTCCGTTGTAAATATTTTTAAAATATTCTATAAGTTCAATGCGATTTAGAATGTTTGACATATTTTTAAAATCTGAAGTCACTGGATTTTGATGTGATCGTTGGTCATCTAATGTTTCAGACATTTTTGTTATATCCGGTGTTTCATGCTCTAATACAATACCAGTCGTGTGTTCAAAGTCACTTTCAATGTCTCTCGTAGATCCTTCTTCTTTTGATGGTTCATGATATATGTGGTCATGTTTGTCTTGCTTTAGAATCTCCTGTGCCAGCATGGCCGAGTAAAATGCGACTCGGACATCTAATCGATTAAAATAGTCTGCCCAAATTTTACGTTGTTGCTCGGTCAGAAAATCAGCCTTATTTATTAAAACTACATTGACTTTATGTTCACCCACTTCCTTTACATATTTCTCCAAATCTTCACTACGAAAAAGCAACGGATTTCGAGCATCGACAATTTGTACCACAACATCACTGCGTTCAACGACACGCCACAGTTGACGCCAAAATTGTAAATTCTTTTCGTACGGTGTCAATATAACATTTTCATCTTTCTGCAGTGCGGCCAATTCTCGTCGCCATTCCAAGAAATTAAAATTTTCCATTGTTCGCAATTCTTCGGCCGTTGTTTGTTCATTCCACTTTGGACGTCGTGGTATTTTCAATAAATTCTTTCGATCCTTATGCAATTTTTCGGTTGCCAAACGTTCAGTGTCCGATAATATTCCAACATTACTTTTTGGATTAACGAATGTGATATTAAGTTTTTCCGCTTGGAATTCGGTACCAGCAAGTTCGGCGGTTCGTAGAAATTCTTGAAAAGATGATTCTTCTGTGACTGATTGTAGATTTAAGCGACCCCAATCGTAACCGTCTTGAATTTCGGTTGTGTGTAACTGTTGGAATGTAAAAACAAAAAATTAATAAATAACTCAGTTTAGATTCTAACAATTTCTTCTTTATTTATGTTTCTAGACAACTTAGGAAAATATTTTTGGAATCGAAATGTATGCTTCAACAACAATACTGTGTCCTAGAAAATCAGACAGCTTTGATAAAGAAGTTAAGCCAACCAGTCTATATCCAACTGGCTTTCTGTTATGTATCTTCATTTTAAGTGTAAGCTCCTCTGTATTGTATTGTAGCAAATAGGATGATTAATTATTATGTTGTGTTTAGAGTTCCATTTAGATAAAATAATAAAAATATAATTTCAGTATAGTTTAGAGGAAATCACTCTGCCAATGTCAACAAGTGATGAAATGAGAGAAAGAAAACAATTAAGATAATAAATTACCATTGAATTGTTATCCAGAGTTCTTTTACTGTGTCCAAACCGATTTTTGATTAGGGCACGACCTAAATTACTTGATTTGGATTTTTTACTCATTTTTAATAAAATATTTAATAAAAACACGTTAATAAAAATATTTAATTGCTCAACATAACCTCACTATATCACCAATTATTCTAAATGTCAGTCATGCGAAAAAAATTAACGAACAACTGATTTTACACCGAATATAATCATTTGAGATTTTAACCCTAATCACCATAGTAGTCCATTGGACCTTTGACCCATTTTTATACTCGTATGATGTTAATCGAAGTGTTTTTTTTTTAACTTTGGTACGGAGTTTGTAACGCTCCTTAATACTCATCGTAGATAAAAAAAAATTAGCACCACTGTCTTTCTCGTGAAACTCTAAGTCGAAATGTGCATGTCCGTCCGTGATCAAGATTCCGGCTAAATGGCTGCAACTAGCAAGCTGAAGCCTAGTCCTAGTAAGATCTTTTTTTATGATTCTTAATATTTCAATCTTCTTCAAGTCGTTACTTAATTGTCGACTCTGCTGATTTTAAGTAACTTTTTTTTTTTAAAGTCAATAAGAAAATAACAAGGAGCAAAGATAAAACTCAAAAAGAAGTTATATTTGGATTCTAGAAACTACGAAAATGTAAAAACGTAAACATATGACGATATTACAATTCATTCGTTTTCAATTAATTACAAGCGAACAATTTTTGTGTACTAAACGAAATATTACTTAATGGAGCTTTGACCACTATCATCAACATTTTGTTGGTGTGAAGTTTTAAGACGCTTTTTTGCTTGTATATCAGCCATTGTCTGTTCAATTGAACGAATATCTTTCTTGTTTTCACTGGGCACTGCAAAAAGAAAATAATTAATTATAAAAATGTATTGCAAAAAACAATGCCTAGTGACGGGATTCCTTATTGGTAACTGCAGGCTTAATCTCTTGCAAATCTAATTCCAAATAAAACAAAACGAAAAAACTTACCAAAACCATACGATTTATTGGACTCTGTCTTTTTGGCAGCTTTCTTTGCTGCATCTTGTCCAATGAGATGAATATATTTATCTTTATAATTTGAATTAGGAACTACGATGTCTGACAATTTGGATTTTTCAATTTCAATAAGTTTTCGTTGGACTTTCTGCAAACATTTTGTTTTGTATAAGTAAATTTTGATTTTAATTTAATTTTGTATTTAAGTTCTTACCATTTCTGCATATTCTTTGGCTTTTTGTTCGTTCCAATCTTCACCGTTTCGTCTTGCCTCAACTTCATCTTCGGATGGCATGTAATTTTTCTTATAAACTATAATGTATCTATCAACACCTTCTTCGCCGAAACTCATGCCAGTTAAACCAGCTACTTCGGCGACATCATGTCTGCGAGATAAATAATATTTGTAGAGAAATTAGGCTAAATATTTTTGGAAAATCTTACACAACCGTTCGATAAACTTTATCTAATGGCTGAAACTGGATAAATTTACGTTTTTCATCTTTGCTAATTCGATCAATTCGTTCTTCAACATATTTTCGAAATCTGTTCAATTCATCTATTTCTCGTTTTCTTATATTGGCCATTTGTTCATTTTGTTCTAAAAAAAAATAATTAAGCTTAGGGACATATCTTTTGATCTTCGTTACAATATAGGAATTCTTTAGTTAGGGGCCGAAAAAATTACAGCAGAGTCTTTTGTGTGTTTTGTGTCCAGATGTAATTTAAATTTATTAAATAAATTCATTTCAGGAGTCCCGCAAGGCTCTGTGCTTGGGCCTCTCCTATTTTCTTTATTTATTATTGACCTTGGAACATAGCCCTAACTTTACGAAATATCACATGTTTACTGATGACGTTCAGCTGTATCTATCGGGTGAAATTGTAGATGTTAATGAAATTGTGCAGAATATTGTTAGTGATCTATGTACTGTTCAGTCTTGGGCTTTACGTAATTATTACGTCGTAATAAACTATCGCTAAATATACTAAAAAGACGCAATCAATAATTATTTTTGAGGGCACTCTTATAAGGTTTGTGATCTCTGATTGGTCATTAATAATAAGATGAGTTGGTCGGATCATGTCTCTTCTATTACTGGTGGGGTTTACAGTCGTTTGCGCTCTTTGTGGGCCTGTAGTGACTTATTCCCAACAAAAACGAGATGTATCTTCGTCAAATCCCTGGTGTTGTCTTTATTAACATACACTGATGTGATCTTCTCGTCTGCACTTGACTCTTCTTCTTTTCGTGCTGTTCAGAGTCCTTTTAATAGCTGTATTAGGTATGCCTTGGACATTGTGTTTTACTGACCACTAAATTACCCAAGACATTTTTTCCTGAACAACAGAAGGAAGTCGATCAGCTTCACGTTAAGTGGAAGCGAGTCCTCTAATCTGTTTGCGAAGGGCAATGGTGAAACGGCTTAAGTCCAACGACGATTGAGGTTGAGAAATTCAATCACTAGTTCTAGAGGATTGCCCAAAATTTAGGAGAGAGAGAGAGAGAGAGAGAGAGAGAGAGAGAGAAGGTAATCCGGACACTTGTTCGCAATTAAAGTTTTAATTAATACGGAGATATTCGGCAAAGCTACAGCTAAGAATTGACTTCTAATAGCCCAAGACTCCAGAAAATACAGAGAGAATATTTACAAATCTTATAGCGTCGAATTTGTATAATTTGCAGATTTTAGATTGCAGAAGCAATTTAAAATTTGTTTAATGTGTTAATACGTTAATGTTGATATATTCGAATTTTTAAAATGAGATGCTAACCCTTTGAGTTAACAATCGCACTTTGTATTAAAAATTAAAGAATACCCCCTGAGATTTAGACAAACTTATAAATGTAGTACTTGAAATTTGATATTAAACTATTTGTTTACTCAACTACTACTACTTTATTTAAATATAGAAAAAAAACTCCCACATTTTATTAAATAGTAAAAACGATTGAACAAATGCGTCGCACTTACGTTTTTTCAATTCTTTTTGCTTTTCGTTTGCAGCAGGAGGTTTGTCCATAGAATCTAATATTGATCCGAGTAAATCCATTTTGTAGTTTATTTATAAAATATTTGCAAATTCTTTAATTTGATCACAACACTGTATTGTTTTAATTTATATTATAGTGATGTGCAGTATTTGGGTACCTGATATAAAACAATCAGGTACTCGTTTTTTTTTTTTATAACAATTTTTACTTAAAAAACATTAATTATTTGATTTTATTTTGACAACAGTAAAGTCCACCAATAAAACGTTTTTCTCTCTCCAATATACTAATTATTTCAATTTATACCTCCTTTTCTAAATGTTCCGAGTTATATATAAAGACGTAGATGTCTAATTTGAACCAAAAAAAAAACAGTAAAAAAAGTACTTGGTTAAAATTTGAACATTTCTTTAAAAATCGTTATTTTTTCATTTAAATTAATTTTTTTTAATTCGTAATATGGTTTACTCTCGAAGTGAAATCTTTTTGTGCTCCCCTATGGTCGTCTCGTTTTCGAAAAAGATGGAAGATTTTAACATTCAACTCGAAAAAACGTATTTATCATACTGTTTTTTTATATCAAGTGTTTTCTATTTAAATTAAAAGGGGTGCGTTTTTTTAACAACTTTTCCGATTTATTCATGTTTTGTAATGTCAAGATTTTGATATTAAAAGTGCTGCCATATTTGAAAAATTGTTTGCCTAGTTTATATTGAATACTTGGGTTACATCGAAATGGATGTTAGTAAATTTAACAAAGGTCCACCCATACAAGCTATTTTCCATCGGATCTAAAAATGATAAATTTACATTCGTCTAACAATAGTTAATTTTTGAAATAATTTGGTCAAAAATTAGTCATTAGTGATCGGTAGACCTCCTAAAACACGGTCTCACTTTAACACGATAACATAATTACGGAAATTGCACTATAGCATGGTTTCACTATAACACAATAAGAAAATTGAGAAAATTCTCGTACAATACTTGCTATTAGTCTAAAATTATATACAACACGAAATTATGTTATCTACCGTGTTATAAGAGAAAATACCTCTATATAATTTGGCAAAGTTATTTGTGTAAACATTTTTCAATAATATCGAAGATCTATTAAAAGAATTTTTAGAAATACTAAACGTACTGTTATCATTGACATTGGTTAATACTTTTATTATTGTAATTTGCTCTTTATTTGATGTAAAGTCAGTTTTTCGCATTCAGCAATACAAAAAAATTGACTTTTGTAAAATTTTCAAGTTTTGTGAATTTTGCTATTTGTTTTTGTTTACTTTTATTTAAATAAAAATAATAGTATTGTGAATTTTTTAAATTATATACTCATATTTTACGATATTTTGATTAGTAAGATTATTTAAGAAAATTCAGGTATTATGACCACAAACAAAGGTAAATGTCGATCATGTATGGTTGAAACAAATGAATTGCGATCCATCTTTAATGCTGGTAAAATATGTGGAGAAATTACCAAGTTGTCTGCAATGCTGAGCAGTTTTACAAATTTACAGGTAGGCACTCTAGCCCATATACCAAAAATAATGATTTGAATTTTCCAACGTTCGTCATAATTTGAATTCATTTCATCTACCCGTTCCTGTAGACCGCGAACGAACTATGCTTTAATTTAAATATTTAAAAGTTTAAACAAAAAACTGTTTTTGTTTATTAAACTCCACTGTAATTTAACTGTACTGTAACTGTTTGTTACTTGTCTATGGAAAAAATAAAGTAAACAAAACTCATTTAGAGTTAAAGGTATAAAAGGAATAAATTTTACATCCAATAGTCTAAAATTAAAAAAAAAAGTGAATATAGATTACGGTAGAACAATTTAGTTATTTCTACCTCTAATTCGGGAAATTGTCTGAGAAAATCTACGAACAAAGATAAAATTATGAAAATATCTATAGATATCAAAATACAAAGAAATAATCGATAAAGTTTGTGGAATTTCTTTGAAAAAATCTACGCGACCGGTTGCACTTACCATATATTTTTTTCCCAACAACAATCCAATGATTTTTTCGCGGAATATAAGATTGGGCCCAAATCTTCGTTTTTTTTTTACATAATTAAAATCTAATTTATATTATCATTATTGTTCCAGTACTTATTAATTTATTCAAGTTTTTATTGTTGTTGTTCTTTTTAGTTCGCCGAAAATGATGGATTACCTGGTCACATTTGTAACAAATGTGTTTTGCGTGTTAGCAAAGCTTATGCATTTAAACAGCTTTGTCTACGATCTGATCAGACATTGCGGGAAGACTTAAGAAATCAATTAAAAGAGGAAAATGAGATTATAATAGAAATGGATGACGAACAACTCTATTCCGATTCAGAATATTTATATGATGAAAGCGAACTAAAAGAATACAGTGGGAATCACTCCAGTTCAAATGTTACAATTCTGGTTGAGAATGAAAATCAAGGCACCGAAGCAATTTACAACATAAATGTTCCAGAACAATACAACATGCAAGAAATTAAAAAAATTAAAGAGACAGTCGTTAAAGCGGCAGAAAAACCTAAACCCTCCTCTAGTGATAGAAAACTGGTTAAAGTTAGTGAGGCTAAAATTAAAAATGTTGAAACGCAACTTTCGCCAAAAATAAATGAAGAACCAAAACAGGATGATGACAAGCATTCGGATGAGATAATTATTCCAAAAATGATTTTTCGAAAATATCGAAATCGCTCAAAGAAAACACCAAAACCACCATTTAAATGCGATATCTGCTCTAAAGTTTTAAGTAACTACCATTCCTTCAAGTATCACACTCAACTTCATTCCGATGACACGCCATATTTGTGCAGTGACTGCGGCCAAGGTTTTAAAACACGAAATGCATACGATGGTCATATGATAACGCATCGTGAATTTAATCCAAATACATGTACCGTTTGCAAAAAATCGTATCGACAGGCGGCTTCGTTACGTAATCATATGCTAACACATTCGGGTGAAAAACCATTTCTATGTGGCATTTGTGGCAAAGGAATGACACAGAAAAGTGGATTTAAGGTAATTTAAACAGCTCCGTGTTGCATCATATTTTGTATCTGGTAGGACTACGAATTCCTCAAGTCATAAATCTTACAAAAATCATACTCTACCTCTATATAAACCGTTCCGTCGACATTACATGATGAAAGCAAATAAAAGTGACTGCTGCGAAGCAAACATTTGTCTAGCAGTTGGTGCGGTATTCACTCTCGATCTTACACTTACAGCTCACAGTATCAAAATCTCATTAAAATTAAAAAATTACAATACAAGTCAATTTTAATTTTCTAAGTATTCGCTTCTTTTTTTGTTGTTGTTATTTTCAGAAACATATGCTGACACATACTGGCGAAAGACCGTATCAGTGTGATATATGTGGTAAACATTTCCGATACTCTAGTAATTTAATAATGCATAAGCGGGCACACAATGGAGACAAACGGTACACATGTGAAGTAATGATTCTTCTTTTTAAAATGTTTGCTTAATATTGAGCGATAATATTTATAGGTATGTGATAAACGTTTCATTGGCAGTGAGCATTTAAAACGACACATACTAACGCATACGGGCAATAAACCATTTGCATGCGAATTTTGTGGAAAATGTTTTAATCGAAAGAGTACTTTAGGGGTAATATTATTTAACAATTGTTTTTATGTAATATTCATAAAAATTAGTTTTGTTTTTAGGTTCATAGAAAAATTCACATATATACGGCCGGAAGTAATTCATCGTCATCAGCCAAATCGTAGTTTTATTCCTAAAATGAGGGCTTACTCTTGAAAACGATAGTCGTTTAGGCATAAATTAAATATTGTTTCTTTAATCACTACCACTACAACAATTCACCAAATTGTCGCCAAAAGATGCCATTGTTTTAAGTTTAGAGGCGTATTCGACCCCGCAGTTTAGCAGACGTATTCATTTCGTCGACGATGCTATTGAGGTAAACGAAACAAGTAGACGCATCGTATCGTATTAGAGAGTAAGCCCTCTGAGGCTATTTTATCAAATTCAAAAATAACTGCATGTATTTTTCTCTCGATATTTTGAAAATAATGAACCATTTAACAGGTCAAAGAAATGTCGAAAACATTGATTTGGGATGGGAACAAAAAGTAAATTGTTTGTATGTCCCTTCCATAGCAAGTTCATTGATTTATTTGTGACATGTTATTTCTTTGCAAATAAATATGAAATATAAACATCAAAAAGTCGTTCGATTTCAGGTTCATTCTCGAATTTGTACAAAACAAAAATATTGAATTGTAGAGAAGCTTTAACAATAACATTTGAAATGTTTAATTATTGAAATAGAAAGTGTGCAAAACGTTGCCGCAATATTTCCCCATTTCATTGAGCTATATTTATACAGTTTGTTCCACAGAAACTTATCTTCGTTTTTTTTTTAAATGCATTTGAGTTGTGGCGAATTGTTTACGCTATTCAAATATCTACCGTGCGTTATCAATTTTTCTTCAGTATGTTTTGAAACCTTGCCACGGTGACGTCATTTCAAAATGAGTATGTAAAGTACAATATAAAAAGCGATTTGAAGTGATTTTCCTGGTGACTCGTCCTAAAGGTATAAGAACTTTGGTTTCCACGATAGATAAATAAATATAGTAGCGAATTTTGCAAAGGGGAAGAAAAGCCGAAGCGACCTTCAGGTGAGTTTGTCGTGTTTTTTTTAATAATTAGTTTTTTTGCAACATAAAATCTTCTGCTCGCCATTAAACGCTCCACAATTCTACATCCCAGTAGTTCCATTTGAAGCTAACGGCGGAGTTGGGCTAGAGAGAGAAGATGGAAGAAGGAAAGAGAAAAGAGAGATCGAGGAGAAAAAGGTCGGCAGGCAATCGAAGTGGATGTGTGTGTAGGAATTTTCGTAGTTTTTAATAAAGTAAAATTAGAAATTAGTCAAAAAATAAACAAAAAAAAGAGAAATGAAATAGTGAAGAAAGTGTTAGAAAGTTAAAGGAGATAGAAAAGGACCAAAATTAAGTATAAAACAAACGGCAAAATACACAAAATTATCGATAACATTTGTGAGAAAGTAGATTACCAGGTACGAGAACTATGGGAACGTCGACGATGAGCCCAAAAAATTAACACAATACGACACAGACTCGGCGAATTTGGCATCAAGAACCGAACAACAATTTTCAAGTCATTATTAACTTTAGTTTGTACATTAAGGTCAAATGGACCCCAGTTATTGTAATATTCGACGTAATAAGTTTCTGCACCAAGTAAATACGCCAGGCAACTAGAACTGTGTAAACTAAGGTGTGTACAAACAAATAATGAAAAAATATGACGTAGCTACGATAGTTTTAAAAAATATCATGCAAAATATATTAAAATATATATGAAGTCAGATTGACCCCTGTGAACAGCCAATTTCGAAGGTTAACTAAAAAACACATTGAAAAAAGGTTAAGCTAGACAAAAGAACACCTGGATCGCGATTGCACCAACATAATGTTTTCCGACGAGTCATTTTTTTGGGTAATAAATTATGATGACAAAGACTAAGAGACAAAACAAAAAAGTTCATAACATCCGACAGCTTATACAGACATTGAAGCGGATATGGAGAGTTATCTTCAGAATATGCGAAAAACTTAACCGAAAATGGTACGAAACGATACCAAGCAATAATTGATAACAATGGCCACTGAACGCCATACTTAATATAAATGCGCAAAAGGTTTTAAATATAAATATTAAGAATAAATGTTAATTGAAAGCTACGAGTATTTTGGCATTTTTGTTTTAGATACATTTCTGTGGAATAGACTGTAATATAAGTAAAGAGTTCATTTGGAACGGAAAATTGAAAAAATGTAAGTACAGACTAAAAATATTTAGCTACTAAAACAAAAGTAAAGATGTAAAGTAATACGAAGCATTTGGTATAAGTGCTAAAATGTCACCATTATATCTATCTGTCTGGCTGTATGTTCCCATAACTGTTGAATCTACGCTGTAGATTTAAACATTTTAGATACTTGAGATATTATAAATGAACACAAATACATAGATGTTTGTCTTTTCTTATATATTTTACATATACATATACATTAATCCACATAAAAAGTAAAAATAAAAATTGTGTTGCCCATAAAAAATCCCCTACGAAAACTATCGTTTCAAAATTGTATTTGTTTTTATATGAAAATTAGGTAAACAAAGTTGGCATTCGGCTCGCAACTAGTGGATCATTTCAATTCTGAATTCACTGAGTAATTAATCAAGATTATTAAAATATATTTCAAACTCCATTTAGGTAAATATGGTAGGCAATGTCTTATTAACTGAGTAGCGTTTATATTGCTGTCTTTATTATGAGACAGCAAAGTTTTTTTTTTAATATAATATTGTTGATGAAGAACCATGGGCCCATTTGGCCGTTTAGAAGCTTTGTTGTATTGAATTTGGTTGTTTTCGTTAATTAGTGCCGGCAAGTGTAGTTGCTTCATTGCTTCATTATCATCCAAATGTACGACGATCAAAAAATTTCATTTCAGTCAAGTGGACAGTACCTATATTTACATATATATATATATATATATCGGGACATATCATCCTGTCTTCGTATTTAATGTTTAAATCTAAGGATAGTACCTTTTGATGGCAGTGAGAATATTTGAGATAAAAATTTGTAGGAAGTCGGACTTTGTTCATAAATTTCAAGGCACATAGATTTTTCGTCTTCAGTATACCTCTCACCGTGCTTTTTTTTACCGGTATTTTTGAATTGCATTTCTAAAAAGTTTGCTATTTTCGGCGAAAATTTACAATTCATTTTTGGAAATAATTTATTTTTCTGTTTCCTAGACTCTTTTAGTTTTTTCTCCAGATATTTGATGCGTGTGTTGATATATTTTGTTCGTCTGGCTTTTGGATCATATTTTCGTTTATAGCCACAATGTTTAGATTGCTTGAATTCTATCCGAGAATTGTCTTCTACTGATGCAGCATGTGAAATGGAAGTTTCACTAAAATCTGACAGTTCAAATAATTCGGAAGCTTCATCATTAACAGAAATATTGGAACATTGTGTATCATCATCTACTTGTGTGCTTAACGGTTCTGACTTTACATATTCTATGGTAGGCTCATCATAATCATAAAAAAGTGAAAAATTTGAGACTTCTTGAACTGAAATATTTGATGTTGGCAAAGGATTTATTTGATCAGAAAATAAATTAGTTTCGTCTTCAATAATACATGAGTTATTTGATAATATTTTAGAATCATATATGAAAGGTACCGTATAGTTATGGTCTTGCAAAGTAATGTTGTACTTTGGTAAACGCAATGATGGAACAGCAAAGAAATTGAGACGATTTTTCAACGTAGAAGTATAATCGTTATCAGTGAAGTGATTGCTACAAACTCTATAATAAGAACTACTGCAAGTCTCATTGTCTAACAAGTGATACGCTCTGGTTAGGCTAATCCATTGAAGACGTTTAGTCATATTTTTGGGAAATTTATGAAGACGCACATTTGGACTACTCTTGCAATTTTCTACTGCACATCTCATCTAAAATTATAATAATACATTAGGATTAATTAATCAAAAATTAAATTAATAAGTTTAAATGAGGACAAATAAAGTTATAACAGAAATAATCATTATTGGAGAACTCCTGTACCCCCAAAGTAAGAAGGTAATTTTTGTGCAGTGTATGCAATTTTAATTCTTAAATTCTTGACAAGAATTTTAATTGAATGGGTTCAAGAGCTTACATAACCTAACCTAATGTTGGTTATACCTACTGATGGGTCCATCAGTTGAAAGGAACTCCATCTAACTTTAGAGAATGATCAGAGAACATTAAAATCACCTTTCCTTGAGAAGCACTTAGTTCTAGCTAGACTAGAGCATAATATACGGTTCGGCAAGGACAATATTGTGACCGCGGATTCTGCTAAGAATAAATTATATGATTATAAGGAACATTTTTTTTTTTTACATATTTTAGATGAACTATATTTAGTGCTTGAGGTTCTCATTACGGTTCTAGATCTAGCTAGAGTAACTGGTAGTATCGATAGAAATTACCTTGTAATTGTTCAAGTTCCTTCTTGAAATCTTAAATTTGTTGGCTTATTCTGACTGTTCTGTGTGATGCCAATTGAATATAGTCTCGTTTTGTAGTATGTGCGTTATTGTTCTACTATTTAGTTTAGGCAAGATAAGTTTAATTACGAACAAATGTAAAAGGGTTATGATGATGATTGGTTAAATTTATTTTATGGGAAGAACAAGAACTCTTTTGAAAATGTAAAACAATACATCATTAGCACCTGACGTAAAACTCAAAATGTCGTTTTATTTGATATTTACGATGGGGATTTGAACAAGAAATGTTTATTTACACCTTTGAAATAAATAAATTTAATTTGCAAAATACTAATGCTAAATGATATTAAATACTGCACAAATTTAGATCAATAGAATATTAATTTTAATTAATGTTTTGTTTTTATTTTTTACATCCAAAATTTCAAAACAAATGTGACAGCCACATTAAAAAATTGAGGTTATTTTATTGCGAATGATCTATAGGTTTTTATTATACATTTTTATATTAATAATTAAACAAATATTCATTGTTGTGATTTAAATTGAATTTTTTTGTTTTTCTTATATAACATTTATAAATTTAAATCCACCTCTGTACAATTGAACTTTAAGTTTTAGTATTAGTAATAGTTATAAGTAATTCATGAACTGTGATTTTTCTTTATATGCAATAAATGTTTTGAAGTTGAAGTTGTTGTGATTTAAATTTAAAGTGTGTAAACAATCAAAATGTCATATAAAAAAAATATTAATTTTAAGATTCTAATTAATACACGTATCTTTTAATTTTAGTAACAAACAATGCCCCTAGAATGTCCAGAAGTATGTAAAGTTTTTGTTAAAACTATTTTCATGTTAATATTGTTATTGAAAAAATTATAGCAAGTTCAGGCGCAAATGATAATCGTTATTCATCCAGGATCACTAAACTTAAGAATTGGACGTGCTTCCGATCTTAATCCTCATCGTATTTTGCATGCTGTAGCACGAAGACGAAAACTGGGTGGTCTTTTTTATGTTGATCCATTTTTACCGCCTAGTATTGAAAAGGTCTATTTGTTTGTTACAATACATCGAATCTTTAACAAATCTATTTACGAACAGAGCAAGGAACTTCTGCAAGAACTAGAAGAGTGTCGGCTTCAAGTATCTCATACACTGCAATCATGTTTACAATCGGACGGACGCCGACGATATGCAACACCACCTCAGCAAATATCTGCATTTAATAGACGTTCGACACCAGAAGTTTTAGTTGAAAAATCAGAGGAATGGCTTCATCCAAATATCGAAGCCGTTTTTGGTGAGGAAATCCTTGATTTAGATCCGTGTGGAGAATATAATGTACATTTTCCAATGAGACGTGGTGAGTTGAATGTTCATTCAAATGTTGGTGGTTCACTTTCGTCTGTATTGACAAATCTACAGGAAATTTGGGAGTATGTTCTGCAGTGTAAAATGGATATTAATTTAAGGTAAATGATTATATTTAGACATCAACAATGTTGTGGCTTACAAGCTTCTGTTTTAGTGATCTCCATCAGTACAAAGCTGTTTTGGTGATACCAGACATCTATCACAGAGGACATTTACGAGAGCTTATGACAATGCTTCTGACAAAAATTGGTTTTGGCAGTTGTTTTTTTGTCCAAGTAAGTAAATAAATAATTTCCAATGTTTTTCAATAAATTATTTTAAATCAATTGAGGATCATGTAGCTGCAACTTTTGGAGCTGGTCTTGGTTTTGCATGTGTGGTTGATGTAGGTGATCAAAAGACATCTGTTTCTTGTGTGGAAGATGGAATTTCTCATCCAAATACTAGAGTAAAATTATGTCATATAAATTATCTGTTCAAATTCATATTTCTTATTTAATAGGTGCGGTTAGAATATGGTGGGGCAGATGTTACACAAACTTTACACTGGTTATTGCAGAAATGTGCTTTTCCATATAAGGAATGCGATGAAAGAAAACCTCAAGATGCAATGCTTTTAAAATCGCTAAAGGAAGATTTTTGTCATGTTAATCTGGTAAGGTTTTATTACTTCTTATACGTTCAAACAATTTATTTGTTTAAATGAAGACTAAATCCTTTTGATGTTGGAAAATCTCCTAGTTTTGGAATCACTCTATATTTATATTCCAACGTTTATTGCAACGAAGCCTGAATAAGGTTATTGCTATGGTATCTCTCATGTCTTTAACTAGCCAAGGATTTCCAAATTTTGAAGGGAAATGGAATCGCAAACTATAATCAACTTGATTTTTATTCATTAAAATCAAATCGACCATGTTTTCAAAGCCGATTAAATTTTGCAGAAAAAGTGACTTAAATGAATTTTCTCATAAGTTTCTCTTATCTTATAAAATAAATCTTATAAATTTTAAAAATGTAAATCTGGAAGGACTTAGAAAGTTAGACCATTTAAAATCGTAGTTGTTACATAATGTGGGTATAATTATTGACACAAAATATGACTTCCATTGAAATTCAAACATTGGAGTTTTTCGCCTTTAATCAAATTTCGTTCAGTGTATTTGTATAATATTATAAAAAATATTTTAATTGATCTTTTATAATGTTTAACTTAATTAGAGTGCATTTTACAGAAAAATCGTTAAGAATAATTGTCTATATCTTTTTATGTTCTATAAGTTTTTTCTATATTGTAAATATTACATTTAGATAGGCATGACATTTACAATAAAATGTACTATTTTTAAAAAATGGTGGTTGCTCCTTTTTTTTGAAAATATCTTTTAAACCGATTGTCCTACAGACAATTTGTTATAACTAAATCTGTTGTATTTTAAATTATCTATAAATTATGTTTAGTTATTTTTTCTTCTATTGTTAATATTAACAAAGTTAGATGCTTTTTTAATGTAAAAAAAGACAAATAAAACCTTAAGCCTCTAGTGGCGAAAGATGGCGACATAAAAAAAATTGTACCCATATTTTTTTTTCGTCCATGAACAATCATCGCGCGGGGCTATAATGCCCTAATACAGTGCCCGGCACAAGAGCGCTCACGGGCAAATTTGATTGTGTTGCGCATCGTTTTATACATACAATAACAAAAGCG
>JANSTT010017771.1:0-15853 GCA_026745375.1 Platyura marginata | reverse complement strand
TCCTCTTAAATATTTTTGTGAAAACGTTGCGAGACAAACTTTGTTGGAGCTTTGGCAAGCATTTAAACTGCAGTTAAAAGTAATGTGTCTCAATATCGCTAAGTAGGTATACGAGTATGTAGTTACATCGATTAAGTGGGGAGGCGAAATGAGGACATAAAAACGTAGCTAAGTAAAAAGAAAAAGAAATTTTGGTAACCATTTTAGGTTTGTTTTAATTGACTGATTATTTTTTTTTTTTTTTATAAGTAACTTTAAAGTTAATTGACAAAAAAACTAAAGTAAAATTTAAAAAATATTTAAATGTACGGCAATAATTTTTTTTAAATCAACATACCGGCCCAACAATTATTTAATAATCAATTCAGAAAATCTGCGTTCGGAAATTCATAACACTCTTGGTGAGAATCGAACACACGCCAGCGCAGAATTACCGATTCATATCCGGAACGATCATATTTCTCGTCATTTTTTTCAATTGTATTGTATGAGCTCTTGGTGCGTTACTTCAGTATGCATAAAAATTGACTGTTCACAATACATACTCTTACGATTCCGAGAGATAGTTTCCCAGGGACTGAAAAAAAAATGTGTTTTAAATGCCGTCAATTCTGCTCTTCGGTCGTACCAATATATAAATCGACTTTCAGGAGTTCGACTTTGTCATAAAATTTACTTGAAAATACACTGAGCTGTACAATATAACTTTGTTTCGTTTTAACAATCGATTTGTATGTATTTTTGGTTGATCATCGATTATCATTGATTGATCATTTTCAAGATCATTGCTCATTGCTCATTGTAAATTTATTTGTTTGTTCATTTAGACATGGTTATTATTCTCATTCGATTTCATCTACAGTCCAATTTTGTTTACTGTACAGCATTTCACTATTGGGTATTGAGTTCACTACTTAAATAAGTAGATATGTTAACTACACGTTAATTATGTAAGTATGTATTTACATACATAAGTACTTATATGTAATTTATTATAAATCTTATGTAGACAATTATTGATTTTTATTTATGAATATCAAGATGGCTACCAAAGTCTGTTTCTTAAAGAAACTGTGAATGTGGTAAGGTCAAGTGGCTACGGTGATGATCAGTGGTTCACTGGTAATCAATCAGCCTGATTAAGAGAATTTTTGTCTTAGGATATTAATGTATTAGTAATCCACCAGTATGAATTGTAATTGAACATTTAAATGCGTAGCCAATTAATTACTGGTTTTGTTATTTCTTTAATTTTTTATCTAAAAAATAAAAAGTAATTAAATAAAAAAAAAAGGAAAAGAAAATTGTTATCAATTAAATTACCAGCAAAAAACTCCAAATGAAATACAAATCCAATAACTTTTTATTTTAATGGTTGGAAGGAACGGGTTACAGAATGGAATGCAAATGAGTCTGAAGATGATGATGTCAGGTCCATGTTTATTTGTATATATTCAAATATATGTCAGTGGCGTACTTAAATACTGAATTTTTAATTGTTTTTTTTTTCTTAATAATCTACGTCCCTTGTCCACTTCAGGATTAATCCAGGTAAATGTTGTAACTGTTGTTCTACAGTGAAGAGAGAATAATATTTCAGTAAAACAAAGTAAAACAGAGTATGTTAATATAACTCAGAGATTGACGGTCCTTATTTTCACGAAAATTGACATTGACATTTGCGATTTCCTAGAAATCATTTTATGAGAATTGAACTATGATACGAAAAATCCCTTTTCTATTAACCTTTTTTTCCATTTTGATACGTGGTGTAGTAACCAGAACCAGTGATATATTAGTGGAGGTCAATATCCTGTTTACAATTTGGAATATACATACTTAATATTTTTGGAGGATGGTAAAAATATATAAATTACTTAACTATAAATAGGTGATTAAACTGATTACTTTTTACTACAATTATTATGGGTCCTAATTCTATAGAGAAACGATCTACCTAAGTTTGCCTCTGAAAATGCTTATTGTAGCTATAATTATTTGAATGAATAAAATTCCAAAACATAAAACTCTCAACACAGCTTATTAAATCTAAACAAAAAAAGAACAATAAAATTTGTTTGTTTTTTTTTTGCTGGGGTGATTCATAAAAACAACGGACTATAGAAAGGAATTAATTAAAAATCTCACATTACATTTACACACCACCAAAAATGTTAATTTTGTCCCTATACTATTCCCCTATTAAAAACCCCCCATCTCCATCCAATTGTATAATGGTATGGTTGTCCAAGCCGAACAAACAAAAAGCCAAGGAAAAATAAATTTGGTAGAAACTACATTTATTATTCATTATTTCAATTTAATTCCCTTTTTTTCGGTTTGTATTTTATTTAGGTATATTAAATTTATATACTGACTAGGTATATATGTACATACCTACATATATAAAATATAGACTGACTATAGATATAGAGAGACTTACCCAAGCATTATACGTCGCACAATACGGCAACAGTGTGTGTGTTTATGTTTATGTGTATTGAGTAGAAACAATAAAAAGTGTTCACAATGTCAATATTCTACACAGTTTTTAATTGGCACTTTAATGTAAGTCACTGAATTGATACCGAATATTATAAAATAGTAACCAAGTAGAAAAAAAAATGAATTCAACCACCTCGCTTGTTGCTCTCTTGTTCAAACAAGTGGTCGAACAAAACAATATGGCGAATTGAATTGTGAATCGAATGAAAATCACCACAAACAAAATATCAATTGTTACATCAGACAATACGGTATCGATTGAATTCCTGGTGTCATCAGTCGATATTTATGACAATTCGAACAGTTTTTCTTTAATTGTATCACTAATTACTACCAAGAACTATGTTTTTCATTCACAGCGATACACAATTTCTGATTCTGACACTAGTAGCACACACTTGTGGTGACAGCGCTTGCCCGGTGTTTTTGTTCACAAAAATGATTTGTTAGTTTACCAATACCAGCGACCGATTTTTGTTGCCCGTCTCTATTCGTATTCGTATTTATAATATATTAGATGATTGTGTTAGTGCCTCTTTTGGGCATATTCAAAACAGATAAATTCACTGGTAGTGGATACGAGATGACATAAACGACTAAACAATGTTATGTTGTACACATTGTAGAATAATATACTCAGAATAAAAATCTGTTTTTGAGCAGCTCTTTTTTCTACATGAATATTTTATCTCTCTATTGCACAAGGTAACTAATAATTGTGACGACCCAGCTGCATGACGTACGTACAACATTATTCCATTCCATTCTCTCCTTTCCAGATCTTATCATCTATTTCACCTATCCAAATGCAGATGCCGCCGATATCAATTTTATCGTTCCATATCACAAAATGCTGGCCACTTATCGCATGGTGCGCGTCAATCGAATCTAATTTCAAAAATGTGTGGCGCAAAAAAAGGATTTTACTATTTACGGGCACCACATCAAATTGGTAGTAATATTTCAATTAAAATTACCCACCTCAATATTTATTTATCAATAGAAATTATCTCGAATGTATAAACAAATATATTAACAGAACATTTGATAAGATTTCGAAATATTTGTTGGTATTATTTCTATCTAAAGATAATCAGTTTGTATTTTAATGTCAACATTTACTACTACCTACTTCCAGTGGCGTATAAGGTGGATGTCAATTTATAGATGAATATTATGGATATTCAGTTATTCATATAAACAACACTTCCTTAACTGTAAGGTAATGTTGATAACCATTGGTACCCTTCTGTATCGTTTATATCTTAATGGTGTTATTATTTTAAAAATGCATTATCGTTAACCATAAATTAGGAAACAAAAATGAATTTTCTAACATCAGTTCAAAAACATCACTAAGTTTTTCAATAAAAACACATTATTAGGATGAGTCACTCTCAAAATCTAATCCCATAATGTAAGTAGCTAACATTATCTAGACATTACAAAGAGTGACGACATTCATTAGATATTCCCTTTGCGCAATAATTCATTAAAGGAGATTATTAAAATAAATGTAAATTAAAATTACGTAGATACTGTGCGTAGGCATGTACGTACATATATATATAGTATAACAAAATCTTAACAGAAGGGTCCATATAACGTAGAGTTAAAGAATCTACTCATATGCATATTTAAGGTAATATATTTTTACCCTTCGGGGTGCATATCTACCCAGAAGCTATTATCTATTGGTCCTCCGTTCATCTTTTCGTATACTTGTTGGTTTGTTCTGTTTGTCTGTTTCCGCTCGAATAATTTTAATTAAATTGCCCACAAATTGTTTATTCACAACAGCCAAGTAAAGAAAAGTATGTGGGTGGACATTTTGAGGACAGTTTTGTACCCAGGATCGAATACAGTAGCAGTTTCCGCGACTGGAACAATATAAAAAAAAAACAATCTGGCTCGTAAATCTCTTTCAGATTACCCTGGATGCTGATTTTAATAAGGTTCAATTTATAAGGTAACTACTAGAACTAGACAGAGGCATAATATTTATTTTATATAATTAGAATATTGTACCTAGGTACTATTTTTTTTTTATTTGTACCAGCGCCATCTTGAATATTAGCCGTGCTGTATTGATATTTTAAACGATGACGATGTAAAAATTGATTAATTGGTCTCCCCTCCGAGATACAGAAAAATGGTTAGCTCTATTGTTTCATGAACCTCCAAGACAAATTTTCCATACCAATGACTAGACTATGAAAATTAAAAAAAAAAAACCAATAAAGAAGGAATAATTGCAACGCCATAACGGTAGGTCGTCGAAGTTTTCAGTCTATGAATAAAATCTTCATTTTTGTATTTTCTTCAATTATTGATTGTCCTATTAATTTATTCTATATTCCGACTATCTTTCGAGTAAATAAATAGTTTATATCAAAATTGGGTGCACACTGCACCGCACCCTCCCTTATACCTTGTTCAATTTGCTCCGAAAACAATAGAGATCTTACTCTTGACTACATAATAAATTGTCCAAATTTCAGCTTTCTAGCTTTAGCCGTTTAGCCGGCATCTTGATCACGGACAGACGAACGGGCATCCATTCTTCGAATTCGACTTCACGAGAAAGACAATGGTGTTAAAAAAAAGTTCCCTCTGTACCAAAGTTATTATACTCTTTGATTAACATCATGCGGTTATAAAAATGGTTCAAATTGGAGATATTGAGGCGATTTGGAACTACTATGTAGGTATGTAGTGTTCCAAAAAAAAATATTTCAAATCATCTAAAATTTACATGAAATAGAAAAAAAAAACAAACAAAAAAAAAATCCTCCTGAGTTGGGGTAATAATGAATGCCTGAAATTCATCATTCCAAACTAGGGTTTTGGTATAAGCAGATACATAAATGTAGGTACATTTATAAATATGTACTTATATACTTATTATATATATATGTATGTATGTATATATAATTATGTACCTATCTATACATATAAAAGCATAACATCGCATAATTACAGACACCTCAACGGTTTTACTATAATTGAACTCGCAAGTTTATACCCTAACTTCAACTCTAAACTTCCGCTTTTTGGGTTATTTAAAAATTCAACAGTTAACGTTACACATTTCTCCACATTTAAGCTTCTGGAAGAGACCAATAATGCCGGATGTATCTTCAGCCTGTCTTGTTTTAAAGCCCGTAAATTTTTAAACGTTCACTCTTGCATTATGAATACAATCGGAACAAAATATAGATTACCAACATTAATACTCCTCTATTATTTAGAGATGTTTAAAAACTCCTATATTCCCCAAATGCCATCAAATATAATATAATATATAATACGTAAATTTTTGCCAAAGGATTTCCATCATCAAATAAATATTTTGTTGTTGTATAATATATAGAAAAATAAAGATTTCAGTATTTCTTATTTCATGGGATATGATCCTTATATTTGAATATTATTGAAGTCGTTTAGGACAGGTGACGTTTTATGGCTATTCTTGCAGTAAATTGAACATGATTTTATCAAGGCAAAATAAATAAAAAAAAAAAACAAAAAAAAAACAAAAAAAAACCACCGCAAAAGGTGGTGGATGATATGAGCTGAATTTTGATATTACACACTATACATACATACATACATACATATAAAACATACATACATATACCAAATAGAAACATTTTTATTGGCTTTTGGTTGATTTTTATATAAAAGGATTTTTGTCATTTTTCTGCATAAAAGGAATATTTATGGTTGTTCCAGAAAACAATATATGAAGGAATATTAGCCATCAATTGGTTATGATGAGTTTCTGACTATATTTATTATATATACATATACAGACTATACAGGTTTTGCAGTCCAAATTCAACCTTTTGGAAATCATATTTAACCTTTTCGCGAAATGTCCGCGGAGATGACAATTGAACGGCGATTGATCGATAAAAATTATTTTTTTGCATTGTTTCCGAGGCATTTCGCGAAAAGGTTGAATATGATTTGCAACAGGTTAAATTAGATTTCCAAAAGGATCAATTTGGACTGCAAAACCATATTATATAAATACTTCAGTGGCGGATTATGGGGTTGGTGGACCCTGGCAGCGAAATTTTCTAGTAGTTCCTTTCTATTCGAAATAATTTCTTTGATCGCCGTTTATTTGAATTTGTTGATTAGATCTTTGCGAAAGAAATATCACAAGACATTAAAACTCATGAAGAATCGAAAGATTACATGAGCATATGAGCAATGATTTCAAATAAAAATACGAATAAAAACTGAACGCATTCTCGAGAATGTCACAATCACCTAATCCGGAGAATGAGAAAGAAGATTTAGAAAAAAAATATCGTTGTTCGAGCCAATCGTAAATATGTATGTAGGTCCTTTGCTGTCGAATGTTAAAAAGCGTGCTACTGTTTATAATGATTTAGAGATTTAGACGAGTCAATTCTCGTTTTAGCTATAAATCTAAATTCAATGAGTGACGAAGAGATTGTTGACTCTTGTAAAGATAATCGTCGCGAAATATCTAAATGATTTCAATGAAACTCAACGTATTCACGAATGCCAATTTGCCAAAAATTATGTAACCTTTGACACCGATTCAAATCATGAATCGATGGTAATCATTTGCGTTTAATTTAACTTCTGAATTTTTGTTGGAAATAAATATTTTTTTATACATAGGTACGAATTTCAAGAAAAAGTTTTGTCCTTTGATGGGTGTTGGATGGGCCCGCTGAGAAATAGGTTCTGGCGTAATCACGCCAAAATTCCTTCAATCATCTGTCACTGATATATACATATGTATATAACAAGTAGTACACGTCTAGTATATAACGGACTATTTTTAATACATTTTGACTCACAAAAATTTTGACTCACTGAAACGAAAGTTCCGCCATTTTGTTATTTTTTTGGTCAAAATAAAAAGCAACAATTTTTAAACATTTTAGAATCGTTTCTTCATAACAAAAAAAACTTTCGTAATCGTTAATGTGATCCGATTTGGTCTATTTGAGACGGATTCAGATTATCTTGACAACAACAAAAATGAAAATTATGCAAAAAGTTGGAAAATATTTTTCGTAATTAAAAATGTAACATAAATATTTGTAATCGGATGTAACAACTACAATTTAGGTATAGTAAAATATTTGTCTATCTAATGTCTAAAGTCTAAATGGAATAAATATAAATGAGAACGATAAATAACTTCACAATTACCTTTCTTTTATTTCTTAGTTTATTTATTTTTTTTTTGTTATTACACTACTGTATTAAAATTTATGATAAAGTTTTAATGAGTTGTTCAAACAAAGTTTCCTTGAATGCCGTTAAGTTGTCATATGACTTCATTTAAATGTTTAATATACAAGCTTGAAGTTCGGAAAACTTGAGTTTTTTTACGTTGTTATCATAATACCTACCTACCTACCCATTTCTCTCTATCTTTCAAATGATAATTTTCAATGTACGTAATAGAAATAAAAGTATTTTTAATTTCGGAAAGAAGATTAAAAAAAAAATTAAAAATTGTCAAAATTGTCTAAATTCCAAAAGAAGAACCACAAATAAAATTAAAAACCCTTGAACGAGATGAATATAAAAAATGGTTGTGTTGAAAAATTGAAATAAATAAATTAAGGATAGTGACACAATCATCCTTACTACTAAATCAAAAAAAAAAAAAAAACTTTCCAAAAACCATGGAACGCATTAAGTCTTGGCCATAGTCTTGGTCTTGCACATTGGGTCTTGGTCTTGTTTTTGTAGAAGATACTTGGTCTTGGTCTTGCACATTGAATCTTGGTATTGAACATTGGGTCTTAGTCTTGCACATTGGGCCTTGGTTTTGTATTCGCAGAGAGTCTTGGTCTTGCACATTATGTCTTGGTCTTAGTTTTGGTCTTGCACATTAGATCTTGATTTTGGTCTAGTTTTTGAAGAAGAGTCTTGGTCTTGTACATTATGTCTTGGTCTTAGTTTTGGTCTTGCACATTGGATCTTGATTTTGGTCTAGTTTTTGGAGAAGAGTCTTGATTTTGCAAAATATACAAGACCAAGACCATGACTACAACACCAAGACTGATTTTCCTTATCACTATGCGTAACTATACTTCAATTGTAATTTATTTTTCACCACCCACTGCCTAATTTCGTCTAAAATATATTTCTTTGTGCAAAAAAAAAAAATTTGTTAATTAATTGTAATTAAAAATTGGCCTTTTCCAAGGCAAGATTCATAATCCGGATTCTTTATGGAAATTCTAAGAATCCTTTTTTCTACATACCATAATAATGAATTTTTGTCTTTTTTTCTTAATTAAACAAATTCGTTAATAATTCATTTTGAATACTTGTGAATAATTAATTTACACGCATTGCTTCACCAAATAATTTTGTACGGGTTTTGTCCATTGTTATGTGTACGTTGGGTATTTAACAGCCCCAACGTATATTAACAACGAAAACCAGTAAAAAAAAATGAACAAAGAGAGGGGAGGTTTATTTGTTTTTTTTTTTTTTTTTTTTTTGAAAATATAATATTCATTTTTCATTGTTTGTGCGCCTATATTTATGTGTTCGTTGTGAATAATTCAATTTACTCATAAATTAATGGTAAATTTATTTATTATTGTTTAACGTAATTACAGTCAGTTGGGGTACAAAATGTTAGCTCTTTTTGAATATTTTATTTTCATATATATTTCTACTTACTACTAACTCGTTGGCTTAATTTTACTAGAAAAATTGTATTGTTAATTGTTCGCAATATTTTAATTATTTGATATTATAAATTATATAAAACAAGTACTCATATTCCATGTCCATCCATACACACATATACACACACACACACACAAACAATGCTTCCATGTTCATTATTTATTCGAAAAACATATTTGTTCCATGTTGGTCATAAATGTTAAACATGTCCGAACTTTATGTTGAATTTTCTCCAAATCAAACACTGTTCACGGAAGAACATAATAAATACATTATGCATAATGAAAATTATTGTTATGTTTCTCTATAAACTTGCTGGTGGCAATATTACAAATTGAGGGTAGTTTAAAATATATAATGAAAGTCAAAATTGAATACATAAAATGGCCACTTTTGTCTACATACGATTATTATTATTAAAACTGTATGTACATGTACAATAGTAAAGCAGTAAAAAAGGAATAATTGGCTACGCCGATTATAATATAACCGTATGAGTATTTGTTTTATTATCTCCTATTGTCTGTAGTAAATTGAATACAAATGATTAAAAACACTATAAATAACATAAAATTGATTGCAGCGCCATAACGGTAGGTCATGAAACTATTTGGTTTATGAATGAAATCTTATTTTTTTAATCTCTTGAATTCTTGTTTCGTTTATTTTTCTCTAATCCGAATAAATTTCGAGTAAATCATTAAAAAGCTAGAAATGACTTAAAATTGATTGGAGTGCCATTGGTCGCGGAACATTTTGGTCTAAGAGCGAAATCTTCATATTTGTATTCTTTACAATTATTGTCATCTTCATTTTTTCTATATTCCGACTATCTTTCGAGTAAATGAAAAAAAAAAATTAGGTACACACTATTCCCCAGCCTCCTTTATATTTTGTTCGATTTGCAATAGAGAACTTACTCTAGAACTAGGACCACCACAAGGAGGACATCTTGTCGTAGTGCGGCGGCCTAAGTGGAGCCGTTGGCTTTAGTGGAGCCGTTGGCTTTAATGGAAACATGCTACAGCCCACACAAGCCAATGAGAAGTAACGAATTAAGACTTCCTTATCCCCTAATTCACGGTGTGAAGAGATTACTTCCCAGGCGAGTACCAAACCAAGGGTAAAACCAGAAAATCGCCACCTTTATCAGCCCGGATCAAACTGGAAGAAAGAGGAACAGATAGTAGTAGAAATCAAGAAGAAGGCACAATCTAAATACAGGTCGAGGTGACCGATCACCCCCAATACAAACAATCAACAAGTCAACTCAAAATTTCGACTTTTTACCTTCATCCGTTTAGTCGGAATCTGGATTAGAATTAGATTAGATTAATTAAATTAGAATTTAATGAGAAAGACAATGGTGGTGTTGTGTTGTCTACAATGACTATAGTAAGGGACGTTACAAACTCCATACCAAAGTTTAAACGCCCTTTGATTAACATCATACGAGTATAAAAATAAAAGTTAATTTAATTTCAAACTGTCCCTCTGGAATTTTACCTAATTGTTCTTAAATTTCCACCGACATATTAAAATTAATAAAATTCATATTCAATTTCCTCCAGTTTTGAATATGATATAACTACATAGATAGTCTCAGATAATCTTCATTTGTTTTTGTTATCAAAACACATTGTCTTTGTGTACCTTATTGAATTAATTTACTGGAGAAGTGACGTTCACATAACAATTTGATATTCAACCCTTAATTTGTTGTCTAATTGGCTGTAAGTATTAGATTAGTGTATAAGGATCACCATACAAACATAATTATAAGGTGGTTTGCCTCTTACGACTTAAAGCTAATTTATTATTGATTTCTTGAAACCGTTAAAATTAACGGTATAGGTACCTACATAGGCAAAGGTAAGTTCTTCGTATGTATAGTTATGACTCTATATGAACTAAATTCCAAATAATATGTGTATACCTAATAGAAAATACGTATGCATCTCCTAGGGTGGTTCGATTTCTAAATTTTTTGCTATTCCACAGAATAACTACAAGTCTATATTTATGCAATAAAACAAAAGATTTGTAGAGAAATCTGCATCATTCTCGTAGTTATACCTGAAATCGTACAAATTTTTTGGTGTTTCAGTACTTTTTCTCGGTACTGTCAGGAACGAAGTGTAAAATCAATCATCAAGAAAAAAAAACGTTGGTTATTTTGAAGAAAAAAAAACCGAAATAAAATTTGGATAGACACCGAACACCGCCAAAGACGGGTTTTTTTTTTTGGGTTATTAATTTTTTCAAAAAATATTTTCAAAATGATAATATCGATAAGTTTGCATAAATTCAAGATCCATTCAACAACAGTGCGTAGCGTCTGAATTTATTACTGCAGAAGAAAAGAATCTTATTTTAGTTGTCTTGCAATAGTGCGCCCGGTTTTATTGCTTAATTTACACTTACGTTCCTTGTTTAGCTTTGTATCTAATTAAATTAACTATGTACATATATATGTATGTTAGGACGAGGACAAGAATTTACATAATTGCTTTGATAAAAATTTAATACAAAACAAATTGAAGTTTAAAATTGACATTTTTTTTTTTAAAAAAAAAAGATTTACACGAACCAATTTTCAAAGGCTTTTACTGGAATTTTTTTATTTAGTAACAAAAAAAAAACAACATTGTGCAGAACATTTTTGAAAGCTTTATCGAAATCCTTTAAGTATACATAACATGGTATAACAACAAAGTCTACGAAAAGCTTTCTTAAAGTTCACATTTAATTGTGTATCGAATCCAATCTATATTTATATATACAGAGAGGGCATATAGGCACTTTACTCTATGATCAAGTATCAAACTCTTTTCGGATACGTAAATCCTTTATTGATTGAGAATAGTGAAACAATTTACCTGATGGCTATACATACACCATTTTATATTTATCGTTGTAGGCATATTTGTAACAATAACAACAACAACAAAACTTTAAATATCCCATCATGTAATACAAAATATCGGATTAAAATGCTTTTCTTTCTCGGTCGTACATTAAAATTCCATATACGCTATAAATGAATGTAATATATAAGTAAGTACATACATATGTATATATATAATTTGTGTGTGTGTGTGTGTGTGTGTAATATGTATGTACATACAGGAGCAATTAAGAAAACCTTTCTATGAGACTGCTTTTACGATATTGCATGGATTAAGGTAAAGTGCTGTAACGGTTTCGTTTCGTTCAATTAACTTATGCGATTGTGAAAAATAAGGATCACAATGTTAAGTAGAAAGTCTTAGCACCGTACTTTCAACAGCGAACGAAAACTAAGGATTATATTGATTAGCTTTTTAAGCTAACGGTTTTTCATTGATGTCAGGGGTCAGTACATAGTTTTATTGTTTGTTGACTGTAAGGCTGTAGGGTCTTTCCTCTTCTTCTAAATTGTCCTCTTTTCGACTCTTTTTTGTCCTTTTTTTTGCCATTTTATTTTATTTTATTCATCGTATTCATACAAGCTCATAACACCATCGCACGGTTAAAATAGCGACTGGTCACTAAAATCTGAATTACGTTCAGTTTTAGGTGTTTAAGGTACATAGAGCCTTTGGGAAATACAATTTTGGTTCCAGGAAATATATGTAGAAAATGTATGCTCCATCAGACATATGGCCTACGTGAATTTTGTTTATGTACCGGAAAATTTTGCATCAACAGAATTCAGTTGGAATGAGACCTCCAGTTTTGGCGACCAATCTTCTTTCTGAATTCGATAAAATTTTGCATATTGGATCGGAATAATTTACTTTTTTTGGGACCATTTGGCCTGAAGTGTCTTGAAGCAAAAAGAAATTAAATTAAATTGAAGAATAAAGACAAATTAAACAATTTACTTAAGAACTTCGTTAGTTAGTTAGTTTATTAAGGGCGGGCGCTCTAAAGCGCCCGAAAATCCCTAGGCCTCCGATGGGCCCTTTAGATATCCCTCGTTTGGTGACTTGCCCCTAGGCTACCATTCCAGGAGATCAATGAACCCCAGGATTGTTGACCAAGGTGCGTCACGGACTTCCGACAGGGTCGCCAAATGGCTACCAAGCGTCTTTTGTCTCTTACCCGATACGGCTGGGCATTTACATAGTAGTAGTAGTAGTAGTAGCAATCTGCAGGTTGGTTCCACAACCACACCCAACCTGCATAGATGAGCTTTGAACTGGCCGTGCCCGGTAAGAAACTCTGTTAGTTTTTTACTTGAGAACTTAATGTAAATAACAACAATTCTTTAAACATTAAACAAAACGATTTATATAAGATTTGACCTCTGCTACCATTTTTTTTTTACTTCAAGGCTCTTATTAAAAACAAAAAAACAAACTATAAACGGGCAAATAATATTTGTACAGATTTTTTTGCTTTTACGAAAAAAATTAAATTAAAAAATTAGTCATTCACTAAGGTTCAATTGTAACCATAAATAATTGAATTAAGAATTATGCCGAAAATTGTTTGACGTCATCATTCCAACGTAAAACGAGAAAATGTTGCTCACAAAATGTCCAAGTTGCATTTTTTTAATTAAACAAAAAATAAATTTATTTACAAATTTGTTGTTGATAAAATTGTTTTTCTGAAGGTACATTTGTAGGTAGTATAGGAATAGTAAGTGAAATTAGTAAAAAAAAAAATTAATTTGAAAAATTACGGTTTTACCCACTATTACTAAATTGGTACCAATGACACCATGGAGACCGTGCCCATTTTTCATATCAAAACCAAAACTGGCTTGCGTTCCTACACTGATATTAAATTTTAATAATGAATAATAATAGGGAACTGTGTTACGTTGAATTGACGTCAATTCGTCGTATATTCACATTGTTCTATAATTACTTATTAATTAGAAAAAAAAAAAAAACAATTTCAACTACGTTTAAGAGTTAAGACCTGAAATTATGTTACAAAAGGCAGAGATTGGCTCATATATTGCAAAAAGGATCATGGCACTCTTCTTATTATATTTTGTATATATTCTCCTTATAGTTATGCATTATTTAAACACTCTTTTGCGCCATGTTTTATGTACAATCATTAATGAGTTTAAATCATTAACATAAACATTTATTATTCCGTTTATAACCCAAGAATGATGACAAGATGTATATAATAAGAAGGCTTCATCAGAGGTAAAGTGTGCTTGATGTTACCTATCTAACAAAATCACCTTTTATGTTATATAAGGCGAGTGAATGCGTAATGTGTTTGATGAAAATTTATAATAAATTATTGATGGAGTTTTTGGTGAATAAAACGTGGCCATGTTTGATTATTATTATTATTATTTTCTTAACAATCTAAGATTTATGACGGAAATGTCCTTCATTATATAAGAATATGTAATTCTGATTAAAAATCTATTTTGATAATAATTATCAACTAAATATATACACAATGCAACAAGATTGAATTGATCATTGCTTTGGCTGTCGTTCTCACTGCAATTCAGGTATGTATGTGTAGATGATGTTAGATACAAGATATAAGTAAAATCAGTGACGTATTTTGATAATCTTATTTCAAGTCAAATTTTATTCCCAATCTTTTTTGCCTTATAAATTTATTTCGATTTTCTAACAAAATATCGCAAAAATTGCCAATATACAAAAATGGGTATTCTGCCGTGCAATTTTTCCAATGGAAATTAGGCTAGCAGAAAAACCATTTTTGAGTTGCATGTGTGTTAGAAAACCGAAAAAATTTTATATGGCAAAAAAGGTAGAAAATAAAATTTTACTTAAAAAAAGATTATCATTATTAATATATTTCAATAATTAAGGGAGTTATTCGGATTGTAGTAAGAATTTTAGAAGAACTTTCTATAGCCCAAAAAAAATGCACGTAACTTTTAAAATAAAAAATTGTTAAAACTTATATCAATTTTAATAGGGTATCTATGCTTAACAATTGCTAAACTAGAAACCCTACTCCCGGATTATAGAGAATAAAAAAATTAAAATTTCCCTAATAGACCAACACGACCGACAGTTATGGCGCTGTGCAATCAATTTTATGTAATTTATAGGTGTTTTATTTATAAGGTTTTTAATTAGGTCGGGAATTTTTTTAAAAATATAAAAATTACATCCTCACTTTAAAAATGTATTTTTATAAAATCAAATCTAATTTCTTCAGGACTTTTTACCAATACTCCTAATTTTTGGAATAAGGATTTGATCACTTCTTAAGATATTATGTTTTTGTATTTTACGTGATTTTCACCATAAATGTCTCGAGAAGTTTATTTTTAAAAAAATTTGCAATATTGTCAGAAATAGTACAACAAAAATTTAAAAAAAAAAAAATTAAGTAATTTATCTTACTCTCCGCTCTTCTCTCACGAGTTTTTCGAATGGCGATATTTTTTATTTATCTTTATATTTAAGTAAAATTGTCATATCTAATTTAATAGAAAATGACAACATAACCTCAAAACAGTAATCTCTCGACAAAAGTATTTAAGAAAAAAATTAATTTTCCAATTAATTACAAACCATAAAGCCTGTACGCCAGCAGAATATGGTTATTGAAGCAAATAATATCTATGCGTAGGCGGTAGCTACTTACCAACAAGTAATTTCCTGTTTAATTATCCTATACTCACTACCTATGCGTATAT
>JANSTT010017770.1:0-15855 GCA_026745375.1 Platyura marginata | reverse complement strand
TTTTCGTGGGGCGTCGTTTGACAACAACAAAAAAGTTTGAAATTTTTTTTTGTTAAACGACGCCCCACGAAAATGGCGAAAAATATTGGAAAAATGATACCGCCATTAGATCGGCCATCCCTCAAAACCCTTACAAATCAATTTTCTTGAAAATATCTCGATAAATAAGAATTTTCTAAAATCCGATTTCAAAACGGTACATGCAGCGCCATCTATGGGTTTGTTTACCTGCTACAAACTTATGAACTCCTGATACTTGATGTGCCAATTGGTTGTTTTTTTTCGCAAAAAATTAGCAAAAAAATATTTCAAACTTTTTTGTTGTTGTCAAACGACGCCCCACGAAAATGGCGAAAAAAAATGACCAATTGGCATATCAAGTATCAGGAGTTCATAAATGCCAGCAGGCAAATAAACCCAGAGATGGCGCTGCATGTACCGTTTTGAAATCGGTTTTTGGAAAATCCCTATTTATCGAGATATTTTCATGAAAATTTGAAGTTAGGGATTTTAGGCGACGGCCGATTCATTGGCTCTGTCTGTTTTTCGATATTGATGAATCTTGTAAATCTTCACCTGAAATGTTTCCGATATCGAATTGACAAATCTTGTAGATCTTTACCTGAAATATTTCAAATATTGAGCATGAGCATTCTTGTAGATCTTTACCTGTGGAGGCAAATAATAGAAAAAATTGATTTTTTCGATTTGTTTACATTTATTGGAAAGATTTTCTAATAAAATTATTAACAACAAAGCGAAATTTTTCGTTCTTTTTCTATTGTCGATTTTTCCGGTGTACTTTTTGAAGTGCGGTTTGTTCAATGGCTTTTGGAAAGGGAAGTTATAGATTCTGCATACTTTTCCATATGTATAATAGATTTGAGGATATACTATCTAAGATTGAGATATAGAATGAGCTCGGCCAGTTTAAATAAATGAAATGTTTCTATACGAGAGAGAGAAAGAGTTAGAGAAAGTCTATTTACAAACATGCAAAAATCTAGGCGAACTATACGCTATATTCTTGAAAATATCTTGGAAAAAACGAATTTTAAAAAATCCAAGTTTAAAACGACACATGCAGCGCCATCTCTAGGTTGAGTTAGCAGCTATCTCTTATAAACTCCTGTTCCAATGCCAATATTTTTTCGAAAATAATACCAAATCGGAACAGAAATTCATAAATACCAACGAAAAACCACTGGATAACGGAACGCCCAAAAAGGTGTAGCTACGTAGCCTCATACTAATTAATACTAATCAATTAAAGAATGGACGACATTACTTTTTTGTTTGTTCTTGTTTTTAAATAGATTCCCTTATAAGTATAATTAATTTCCAACTAATTACCTCTATTTCTGGAATTCCCTTCGATAAAAATGGCTTCAGATGATGGAGCGATCCTTTTAAGCATGCTACCAATTTTGGATCACTTCGACGACATTGTTTAATATATTCAGCTGTGAACAAAAACAAAAACGGATAATTAGATACATAGAATATTTGCATGGATACAAAGATCTTATTTAATATCTACAAAAACTCTTGAATTCTGGGAAGACAACAAAAAAAATCCAAAAAAACCAAAAAAACCCACTTCATGTAGCTCAAGTAGCTCACTTTTAAAATGATTTATTGAAAATTAATTTAGGCGCTTTTAAGTCAATATTTAATTAGTTTCGTACTGATATTTATGATCATGATCATTAAAAATGCTCATTTGCATTGTAGATGATCGAGAGACAAAGAAAAAAAATTAATTTAAAGAAGTTTTTTGTTAATTTTCATTTAATTTTTATTATGTGATTTATATTTCAAAAAAAAATTGTTTAGTCATCTTTTTAAAAAAAAAATATGTAGGTACGCAATAAAATAATATTTTGCTTCTCAAGTAGTAGGTAATGGGTCGATCGTAATTTGATCATGATCATGACAACCCAAAAAATAAAAAAGTTTCTCTGACTGACTGCTATTTTTTACTAATTACCTACTAATTAATTTGCAAAATGCTAGTAAAAAATTCTGATTTATTGATATGTGAAAACGATGGTCTACCATAAGGGTTTAGAGATAATTTATCGCCAGCAAGAATGTAGACAGATCTCTGAGGGGGCTTTCGATATAAACCATTCATTTACTCCGAAATCTATTCCGAATAGAGACAAAATGAATATGACAAAAATTATAGAGAATAAAAAACTGACGATTTCCTAAATAGACTGAAAAACGTTCCTTGGCCTTCCGTTATGGCGCTGCAATCAATTTTTTACGTGATGTGTTCACAAATTAATTACAAACTTCAAGATTAAATTTATGGAATTCAGGAAAAAAAAAATTATTCAGATTTTCCCGATTTTCCATTACACAGATTTTAGGTTTCCAATAAAAATTCTGTATTACAATAAGCTGACAATAAATTCCTTTTAAATATCAATTTTTTTTACGATAAATTACTTTACGATGAAATTATTTACGATAAACTGCTGACAATAAATGATACGGATCATTATACAGCAGTGGCGGTTCGTCTAATGCTTCACGTCGTTCAGTGAACCCAATTTAAATAAATATGTACTGAAGCTCACAAAATCTTTCTTTAATAAATGATTAAATTATTAAGAATTTACTAAGTACATCTTCTAAAACATAAATTAAAAAGTATGTTGGTATCTAATCTAAATTAAGTTTATCTCCGTTGAATTCATTCAAAAATTATTAAAAACACCTTTTTCCAGGTGATCCATTCGAAGGCAAAAAAATTAATCGTAAAAATATCACGTCCTACACCTGACTGACCCACCTAATTTGAAATTTAACCTAAGAGTCCAAGAAAGGAAGGCCACACCACGTTATTTTATTGCATCCATTTAGATATTAATCCATCCATTCAGATAGATTTAGGGGTAAATGTGAACACCTTAAGTTCCAGGTGCCCTTCAATAGATAAAGGCCATAACATTATTTCCCACCGAGATGTTTTTAGATTTTTTTTAATTAATTTTTCCCTGTTTTAATTTCTCTTTTGCCATTAAAATATAATTATTTTAATGAAATACAGAAATGCATGCAGTGTAGGGTTAATTGTGAACGTACGCTTCGCCACTGTTATACGGGAATTACTTATATATTATACGATCATACGGGTATTACTTATACATTATACGTGAAGAGGTTGGGGTTGCAGAATATGCTCAATAACTCAACAAAAACAAAAAAAGAAAACCGGTAATTTGTTCGATTATTATTGAAATAAATATTATCGATAGGCACGGCACAATAAATTCTAATTATGATTTTCAATATTGGATGTAAAAAATTGCAATTAATTTCTATTTTTATTTTTTTTTTTATTACAAATCGATTACAAAAATGGCAAAATAATTATTGGTCATTTAGGTACATATACACATCCTGTTTGAGACATTACTGGTGCTCATCGTAATCACAATAAAACAAAATTACATTACAATTTGATAATTACAATAAATTTTTTTATTAATATGCTTTGCCCATGCAAATTATTACTTAAGACTCAACTCAACCGGTAAATTTTCATAGGTTTTCTATTTCTCCCATCAAATATATATAAAAAATAAATATATTTTCAAAATTTCAAGAATTTCCGGTAGACATTATTTTCAACAGAAAGTTAACGTTTCCGCATTGTTACATTAAAACAAGTACCTACCTCTAAGCTCTATGTAACTGAAAGAAAACATGAAAAATGATCTATTGCAAAGTTGAAGGTTTTAACTTTGGTAATAAAACGTTTTTAATAACCTTTGCATGTATTGTGTTTGTCTATGGCCATATAGTATGTGCACAGTTAATCAAATATTTATACATAAATCTTGTTTTGCAACAAAAACAACATGACATTAAATGCATATTTGCAACACAACAAAAAACTAGATCTTAGTAGATTTCCTGCCCTTGAGGTTTTTTTTTTTTTTTACAAAAAGGTAATTTCAACTAGTAACGTTCAATCTTGTTTTTAATGTCACCCAATGCTATAATACTGAGCCTTAATTATAGTTTAATTTTTTTTTTAAGCTTGGACTTGTATGTTATTATTTGGAAAAAAAATTGTCAATTGGTCGGGGTCACCAAATTAGATATGCCCGGAAGATTATATCACATTATCATTGCCGTGTGCACCGTGCACCGTGCCACCTTTCTTTAGTTTGATGATTATTCTAATAGAAATGATTCACATTTAATATTTGTGTTAAAAACATAATTTCAGATGATGGCAACGTACTGATTGCCAAATATAAATTTAAAAATAAGAAAGTTTTTTTTGTATTTTAGAAGAGATGAGAGCTTACTTGGTTAAATCTCTTCTAATTCTAATTTAAAACATTTATGAATGCAAATATCAACCATCGGCTCTGTTAGAAGTTAGACCTAAAATCAGTTAAAGAGACGGTCCTCTCTTTGATTAAAAAAGTTCTACTTTACAGAACCTTATATCGAATATTTGTATGTCGTGTGAAAACTGACTATGTAGACGGAAACCTGTTTAAAACGGAAATTATTTTCCGGCCACTTGAGGTTTCGTCTTAGGCAGTGCAGTTTTCACTGTATTTCCATTTGGGATAGAGTTTTGTCAAAAAAATAAGAAACAAAAGAAGAATATTCTACATTTTTTGTGGGAGCAAACAAACCGTGAGTAAAGTTTTCATAACTATATGAATACATAAGTGGATGGTTCTTCTTTTATGTAGAACCTATCGGAACTTTTATTATGTACCCTCGTCCTATTCCGAATCTATGAGCATAGTAAGAGAACAATATTTCATCAAAATCGAAATCCGGCCATAGGAATTATAGGTAGATTATTTCAAGTCAATTTTGCCATAACCAAACAGGGTGTGCTGTAAACGACTCTCTAGCTAAAACATTCCTCTATGATAACTACATTACAAAGCCATATTATGTTTGTAATTATTTTTAAAAATAACTTTTCGTTTATATTATATTAATAAAAATTTACCGAAAACAATCTTAAATACCGTCCGATTCAAATAAAAAAATATCCAATTTCAAATCGAGGACGACAGTAAAAGTTCCTCTTTCAAAAAATAAAACAAAAACAAAAAAATGCCAAAAATTACATAATTCCCTATGGGTCTATGCATCAGCAAAAGTGTAATTTTAATATTTCTATATTAACTCAATTTATCTAATTCAATATTTTCGGTTGAATAAACTCACCATAACCTACACCAATCTATTATGTGTTATGTAATCACTTAAAAAAAAAAATTAAAAAAAAAAATTACATATAATTAATTAAAATTCGTCATTATTATATTTCATTTTATGCATATGTAGATAGATAGATAGGTATGTATATATATAAATATTAGGGTGCATCGAAAAATTTATTTAATTATTTTGCAACATTGAAAAAGTTATACTTGGAGATCAGTAATATAGAGAAAACTTGTGACTCTGTGGGAATTTGGGAAATACCGCCGCAAAGAGGTCATAACTAGGTCAAAAATAGGACATTTTTTTGTATTACCACTTGTATCTTTTTAAACCCAGATTTTTTTCCACAATTATGTGGATAACCTTTAAAACAGTATATTACACTATGTCATTCAGACACCATTCATACTCTGTATCTGACATATCATTGAAAAATGTACTCATTTTTTGTGTTAAACTTGGAAATTTGGAAATGGCATCTCTTTTCTTGTATCCACATACAACACCAGATCCTGTGGTTACAAGTTTTACCATTCTTTCAATTGCTTGAGAATGACTTGGATAACTTCCTAATCTAGCTATCAAAAACATTGTTTTTTGATTAAATACATTGTCTCTTAGTTGATTTTCAGATTGTCCCTTCGTAATTGGTGGCCCAGTAATATTAGTCACATGCCAATCGATAAGGTTAAGGTAGTCGTTTAGTTTTAAAATTAATTGTTTGTTTGTTCTGGAAGCTTTCTCTTGAATGTGAAGCCTAGCATCGACTAGCAGTTGCAAAATATTCATTTCGTTCTACTTTGGAGTGAAGCACATCTTTCAGCTACTTTGCCAAATAGCGGTATTTTTCAGTTGTATGATAAGGTTATGTTAGGTTAGGGTTGTGGTACTTATTGCACCCAGCAGTGAACAATTTTTCGGGTCCATAGCTATCAATTGACATGTCGATTTGTTTTTGTGTGGAACAACTACAGTATTTGATATGTTTCCTTTTCTGGCAAACCTTACAAATGCTCGCCATTTCACCGCCACTCTTTAAGCATTGTCATTCTTCAGATAATTACAACTATAGATTGTTTTTTAAGTGCAATCCAATCATCCGGCCTCAGATTCACATCAATATGCCAGAGAAAGTCACACCCCTAGTCGGGACCTTCCGCTTCAAAGGCAACCACTCGTTCAACTGAGCCATTTGGTTGGTAATTGTATGATAAACATGTGTTGAATTTGGCAGTTTGGAAAATCTCTTCATACAACGTCGATCCACCCTAATATATATATTGCATTTGAATGAAAGGTGGGTTACAATTTTGTACGAATTATTACAGCATATAACAGTAAATATAATATGTTATATGTATGTATATGTATGTAATATGCAAATATATGTATAAAAGTAGATAGAAGAATAAATTAAGAAATATTCAAGAACTTTATACTAAAAACAAAAAAAAAACGATCACACACTATATCTACAAATGGCCTGAATATTTAAAATATTAATGAACTCTAAGTATCCGAACTAATTTTGCTATCGATTTCGAAACTAACAAACCTTGAAACCAGTTAAAGTGTGTTATACAATTTTTGTAGATGTGTTGTTCTAACAAGTTACCATTATTAATGTTGTTGTATAGTATTAAATACCATATACCACATAAGGTACGGGAATGATTCATATTACCAACCATATTAATAACAAGACCGATAAATCAATAAACTGATTCTGATTGGCATTTGACAATTAATTAAATGTAGAGGATGAAAAAGGTCGAGTATGACACTAAAACTATTGACCTTTCTCTAACCATGAAAGGGTTAAGTGGGAAAAATTGAAAAAATTTATTAAATATTTTTAAAAAATCATTAAAAAAAATTAGTTTTTTTTTGGTTTTTTGTCTACTTAGTAAAATAAACGATAGGAAAATATTAAAAAATAAAAATATAAGACATGGTAAACGAGAAAAAAATAGTTTTTGGTATTTTTTTTAAAAAAATCGTCAAAATCAAGATGAAAATATTCCTGGCATCTTTTATTTGGGATTTAATCAAACATTTTAATGTTTTTTCTTGTTGGCGAGCCCAAAAAATCAAAAATATTTTCTAAAATTACCATTTTTTCATAGTCAATATTTGGAAAAAAGAATAAGACAGTAGTGACGACATGAGACTATTTTTAGTGACCATATCTCTAACCATGAAAGGGTTAAGTGGGAAAAATTTATTAAATATAAAAATAGTTTTTTTTTTTGGTTTTTTGTCTAATTAGTAAAATAAACGATAGGAAAATATTGAAAAATAAAAATACAATACATGGTTAACGAGAAAAAAATAGTTTTTGATAATTTTTTTTTAAAAATCGTCAAAATCACGATGAAAATATTCCCGGCAACTTTTATTTGCGATTTAATCAAACATTTTAATGTTGTTCCTTGTTGGTGAGCCCAAAAAATCAAAAATTTTTAAAATATTTTCAAAATTGCCATTTTTTCATAGTCAATATTTTGAACAAAGAATAAGTTACGACATGATTCTCCAAAGCCGCCACGTGAATAAGATCTGGAAGCCCTAAATTGTGATCGCGATGAATTGTGCCGCTTTAAATTAAGAGACAGAGACAAATTGGTGTGACAGCACTGTAAATATTCAAAAATGAAAGTTTAATTTTCAATTTTCAATCATTTTTTTTCTCCGTATTTCTCCATTATTTGGCCGATCATTTAAAATCGTAAAATTGCTCTTGGTAAAATTTGATTACGATTAACAAAGTTTAACATTCATCTGATATTTAACAACATAATCAACTTTCTACCAATCAGTCTGCTGCGTCTGCGCTATCTGTAGCTAATAAAAAAAAAATATTGTTACCTGCTGAACAAAATATAACTATTACGTAATTGCGTATATAACATTAGAAGATGACTTTTAGTTGGCTTTGCATGATTGTGGCTCGATTGTTGCTTTTTAAGAGTTTCTTTAATCATAACATTTCTGTTATATTTCATATTTAAGGAAGTAATTTTTTTTTTCATTGGAGAATGTAGATACCGATTTAAGACTTTTAAGACAATTAATTATGTGTTGAATGTTACTTTTGTATAATTATCATTACAGCCATTCAACGGTGATTTCTATATGTAAAATTTTTGAATTGAAAATCTTTAAAAGTTTTTGCCACCTTCGCTTAAAATTGTATTTTATTTATTTTTAAGTACATATATGCAAAAATGTGAAGGAAAAAATCCACATACCTCTATACTCAATGTTGATTTATTATCATAAGGAAATTACTATATAGAATCGGTGCACCAATAAACAATTATATAGTAAGATTATAATAACAAAACAATCTCATCTCAACTATGTAAATTGGCATTTATAAGTGCAACATAAAAACTTGTCCGCAAAGTCACATGGAAACCTTTTTCTCGGTTGCAACTTGTGCACTGAGCAAATGTAATAAGCGATCAATTTGTCGTACTGAAACTAATTATTACCAGTATTTTGCATATGTAATGTAATATATTTATTAAAGATTACGTTAATTGTTCTAAAGTGACCTTAACTTAACACATTAGTTATTAAAGTTAAACCGGTGCCTTTTATAGAATAAAAATTGTTTTACTACTACTACCTTTTTTCCTATCAACTTAGATAATTCCATTCAATCCAACTTTTAGCAAAAATCAGTATGTAGGAATTCTAAATTTCTTTCATACATGTATATAAAAAGGGTATTATAACTTTGGTACAGAGTTTGTGACGTCATTTAATATTTACCGTAGAACAATAATCATCGACTTTCTTGGATGTTTTTAAATCGAAATATCCAATGTCCTTCCATGATGATCAAGATTTCGGCTAAACGCCGCTGAATTTTCACAGTTTATTAACTACTCCCAGTGTAGGATCTCTATTGGTTAGCTGCTGTTATCAATTAGAACAAAAAATTATTTGTGAGACTTTTAGATAGAAAACTTATTGCAAAAACACCACAAGAGTAAAAGATTTTTTAAAAATCGGCCCATTAAAATATAACCTTGAGACTATACTCAAATTAAAGCTGAGGCTTGTACAAATCCATCCATGTATAGATTGTCTGATTTATATCGTCGTTTAGTATTTGTTAAAATGAAATTGAATTTTTTGATCGTATTTTTTTCATAAATTAACTGAAAACGTTAAGATTAGTAATCTTAAAATCAATTTTATGGAATTAGCAATTTTCCCAATTTTCCCTTCCACATTCCTTAGATTTTCAATAAAAATTCGTAACTCCGAAACTAACAGTACAATTATTCGGAGAACTATTTTTTCACCGTAAGCTATTTCGAATATCTTTTAGAAAAACAAATATTTGGCCGACCGACAATCGTTAGGGTAGAACGTTTCAATAGAAAATAGCTTTGAAACGTTATGTCAGTTAAAGATTTTTTTAAAAATCGGGTGAATAAATTTTAGCCTCGACACTATTCAATTAAAACTGAGCAATGTACGAATCCAACGATTGGTTTAATTTGTATTTACAGTGGTGGACATATTTATTGCAACATCATATAAAATCTCTATATTTATTATTTATTGTTTCGAAATCAAATGTAAGTTATAATTTTTCGTTGCAATTGCAAATGAAATATTAGGATGTTGCAATAATATTCCATCATATTACTAATATCTTTTATCATTCGTTGTTTGACTGTTAAGCGCTTAATACGTCTTTTGTGCACAATGGCTAAGGGAGTGGTAATGTCATCTGAAAATAAAAGTGTAGAATTGGTTTTCATCATTCCACAATATCTTAACTAGAGTACTTAAAAAAGTCAAAAAAAAACTGTCAATATCGATCGCATTACCTGGAAGAGGTCGCAAAAGAGTATCTACCGAAGCAGCTGACCAAATTCTGCAGAGGATCGTTTTTTACCTTAACAGACGAATTTAGAGTAAGTATATTGTATTACAGAAACCATAAGCTTCATCAATATGCAGATAAAAAAAGAGGCGTTGCAATAAATATTTCCACCACTGTATTATTATATGAATTCATTTGGTTTTTTTTTTCTCGAAATTCTAGCCATTTTTATACGCAACATTTTTTTTCATCAATTATTTCCATCTTACTAATTTCAATATACTTAATGTCTTCTAGCACTACAGAGGCCGAATCGCACATAGGATCCAGTTTAATCTGTCTATTCGAGAAAAACCACTCATTTGTAATGCTTGAAACAATCAAAACACTATAAGCATACAAATTCTTGGTAATTCTATTCTCATAATGTCATAAAGTCTAATAATAACTTAAAACATAATTAAAAATCAAATTGCTAATTACCTAATTGTTATTTATATGAATTTGTATATATATATGAAATGTGTTTTAGGGCGGATCGTTTTTATATGAAAAATTAAACTTGTATTTTTAATGATGCTATAGTGCGGAACAGTTCCGAAATAATATTTAGAAAAAACAATAATAAGAACTTTTCTCAAATTTTTTCCATTTAAAGCCCCCCAAAAGCCTCAAAAGTTTTAAACTATTGAAAAAATTAGTTAGTAAATTGTATGGCTTGTACATTAAATAAGTTTTTATTCGGCTTTTCTTGTGTTATATTATATTTGGCGAAAATCACTATTAGCAACTTTCACGCACTATAGATTTTAATAGAAGTGTATTTCGTTCCGCCCTAATGTGGTATTGTCTTACTCATCATTTAAATTGTAATAAAAACGAGATTAGCGTGTCTCATTATGGATTTTCCCACTTAGAATTGTAAAATTGCAAGCCATGAACTAAAACACTGACAAAAAAAAAACACTTCATAAATCTCATAAATAATTTTTATTTTATTTTGTTTTCTGTGTGTCGTTTAAAAAAAAAAACAAAATCACACAAAAACAAATAAATGGAAATACATTTTTTTTTGTTTTTTTTTAATAATAGAAGTTGCAAATTTCATTCTCGGTCTATTAGGAAATGACAAATTTATATGTAAATTTCCAGAGCCTATCATAAATTTGGATTTTTACGATTTGAATTATTCGATTTCCATTGAAATGAAAAACAAAAAATAAATTAAATTGAAACTAAAAATATAATCAAAAATACGGCGTAATTTTGTCAAAGTTGTTAAATGCAATTTGGCTGTTTCTTTATTGTTGTATATTTTGGGAATCGCACCCAAAAAAAAAAAACAAAAAACCTTCAACTTCTTTGCAATTGTAAATATCATCATCATCATCATCATCTTCATCATCATCATGTTTTTATTTATTTTTTAATATAGATTATTTTGCATATTTCAAGAAAATTAAAAAAAATTCAAAAATAAATAAATACTTACGAAGTTCACCTTCTGCAGAAGTTAATGCCGCCAATGTGATGACAGCAAATATGTATTTGAACATTTTTTTTTTATTTATTGTAAACTAAAACTCTCTTAAAAAAAAAAACCAGAAATTTTTATAAAAACAACAAATAATTACACTTTTCTTCTCACTAAATTAATTAAAATTTACCGAAAAACAATACTTATTACTTACTATACTATAAAACGCACACCATCAAACAAAAATATCTAAATTAATTTCACTTTTAATAGAATTTTTGCATTGTTCACGTTCACTTCAATAACAAGCAAAAAAAAACCAATTTTTTGTTCAAATAACTGAAGAGATACACTTGTTTGTATAAAAGTAATCACCTTTACCTGCTGCGTATAGAGCTTATGTACGAGCTTACGAGATGAAGACTATCTCTGCTGGATAAATACTCGTCTCTATTAAAGAAACCCGCGCGGTCGATCATACACAACCATGCAATGCGACAATGATACATATTGGACTTTAGTTCTTCTATATTATGTCCCCACCTAAATTTTTCTATTTTTTTTTTTCCTATTTTGTGCGTGTAACTGCGGTTGTGAATCAAAATCCCAAAGCCCCACATAATAATAATATTTAAATACATTTATAAATTATTTGTTTTCGAATTTTGCATTTGAGGAGTACCTATGCAATTTTTTTTTTTTTCTGAAAAACAAATACCCCAGCCATCAACAGGTATATGTGCAGTATCGGCTTATACTATAAAAGAATTTATACCTATACCTATTGATAGATAGAAAAGTCCATTTGACTATAAGAAGCTAGTACACTTGACATTGATTTTTAATTTTGCTTTTAAATGCTCATCAAGAGTTTAATTTTAATTTTTCGAAGAATTTCATCTTTTTTTTTTTTTTTTTCTTACAAAAAAATCTTTTGTTTATAGAAAAAAAAATACGAGAAGTTGTCTATAGGCAACTGGTATATAGATTACATTGACTATTACTCAATCCTATATTATAAAGAAATTACTCATCTCTACATGACTAAGCCGTTTTATTTGAAAAGTGACAGTTTTTCTGCAAAATATGATCGAGAATCCTTTTCTAAACTACCAAGTAAATGTTTATTAAAAAATACAGATCAAAAGCATAAGAATCCTTATTGTATAGGCATATAAGTAGAACCCGTACCAATCCCGATATATAATCCATGTAGAGACGAGGTTTCCCACCTAAATCTTCGATCTCAAGTCTGTACAATATTTAAAGATCATATTTTGACAAACTTGTACACTCGATCTGATCGATAACGAGCCTGCGTAAAATGATTTTCCAGCCCATAACTGTATAGAACTAAAGATCTGTTTAACATTGGCGATGATCATTTATGAATTTCGATCTCGACGTCTGTACAATATTTGAGAATCATATTTTAACAAACTAAACACTCGATCTGATCGATAACGAGCCTGCGTAAAATGCTTTTCCAGTGCATAACTGTATAGAACTAAAGATCTGATTAACATTGATGATGATTTTTGACGGGTATTGTATAGGCGGATCAAGACATAAGAAAAAGAAGGATAAATACAAAAAAAGTAAGATGATGCGAAAATGTCTGCATATGGTTTTTAGCAGTACTGATGTGGGCGCTATAAAACACGCATTACTATCGATCTACTGTTTAATGTGAAATTTCAATCGCACCTTGTAAATCAATGACGAAACGGATAAAAAACATTTTAGGATCTTTGAATTCGGGATCACACATCGTCTAGCGCTGCAGCGGCTCATCTACATATCGCTGGTTATTTGATAAAAAGCCATAACATCAATTTTTTTCGAAAATAGTTTTTTTATGAAATCTTGTAATTTGGGATATTTTACACTATCTGGAAACTCTCTACTGAAAATTTTGAAAAATGCGGATTAGAACCTTTTCTCAAATAATACTATCGATATATTCTATAAAAATAATAATATTATTTCAAATGAACTCGATGAATTAATTAATGATTAATTTGAAATTCACTTGCGATAAATTTTTACCAATATTTGTACAAAAAAAAAGAAATTATAATTTTTTTGATATAAATTCTCCTAATAATAGATAAATTCTCCTATTAGTAAATGCTTTAATTATCCTAAACGATAAATAATTCTTAGCGATAAATAATTTTTAGCGATAAATGATTCTAAGCGATAAATTACCATTATTCTACTTTTATACGCCTAACTAATGGTTGAAATAATAAAGTTACCGCTAAAAAAAAGGTTCGTCGCTTATTATATGGTTGAACTCTTTTGATTGATGTTAAATAAATTTTTAAATACTTGAGCCTATTAATATGCAAACCAAATGTTGATCGTTTTTTTTTCTTCAATAATATTCCTTCCATAAAAACGTGCAATATAGGCGCATAATATAAATTTAATATACGACGGAAATAATTTTTATAGACACATCGCCAAGCCAGACATAAAAATTTAGCCAGGAATGTAGGCACATTACGTTAAAAAATCAATTCACTTTACTTTATGCTATGAATAAACTTGTTGTATATTAATAATAATAATAATAAGATATAAATCATAACAACATAATAAATTATATTCGAAAACTATAACTATAAAGGAGTTTATTAAAAATAATAATTATTGTAATTCAATTAAATACGAAGACTCTAATAAAATAACTCAAATCTGCATCAATAAATTAAATGATTGACATTTTTTTAAGCGTATGAGCCAAGCATCAAAGGGTATTATAACTTTGGTATAGAGTTTGTAACTTAGAAACACGTTAATAATATTTATTGTAAGATCATATTTATGGAATTCGGGAAAAAAAATTTCGCACATGCTATTTCGCACATGCCCCGAAATGTTCATAGAAAATACTATATGTGCAATATATCAATAGGAAATTAGAGTTCAGATATGAAATTTGGAAGAAAAAAAATGTTGTTCACATTTTCCCAATTTTCCTTTACATTTATATCCTTTAGATATTGAAATAACTTTAACAGGCCATCAATCATTTTTATGATAGTTCTTACCGAAAAGTGTATTCTAGCCCAAAATACATGAGCGCTCAGGACTGAAAATCGCATTTAATTCAAAACCGACATAGCAGTCGAATTTCAGCCATGAGCGATTATCATAAGTGACAGTTCTTGTGTTTTTAAAACACTTAACAAAATACACTAATTATACGATAACAAATACATTTGCTAGAATCCCAATTATGATAAAAATTTATAAGCGAATTTAAGAATTGTTTTTTTTTTCTATTATAGAACCCAAAATCGCTCATGGCGCAGAATAGGACTATAAAGTTCCTTAAAAAAAATCAAATCTCCTAAACTATTGGACCATTGTTCGGAGAACTATTTTTTTCCAGTTAGCCGCTTCGAATATCTGTCAGACAAAAAATATTTGGTCGGCCGTCCATCGATATGGTGAGACATGTCCATAGAAAAGTAATTCCAAAAACACCACATAATTAAAAGATTTTTTAAAAATTGGGAGATTGAGATTTAGCCTCGAAGCTACACTCAAATTAAAGCTGAGGCTTGTATGAATTTAACTTTGTATATATGTTGGGGTTTAACTCGACGTTTAATATTAATTATGAATTTTTCAAATTGAAACTTAATTTTTCTTTCAAAATTTCTGTCATTTTTGCACGTTCCAGTGTTCCAGTCTCCATAGTAAATATAGTAAAAATCACTGGAAATGCTACTTAATATTAATTTGTTGTACATAAAAAAAAATAAATACGACCAATATCGTGGATAATTAATAAGAGTCTAACTATTATATAATCAACATAGCTAATTATTTCTTCCTTACTGGTTTAAAACAAGTATAAGTAATAGGTACCTATCTACACCTATAGCTGTGTTACAGTAATTCATACCAGAGTATAGCAGTAATTAACATACATAAACTATATAGACATAGTTGCTAATTTATCATTTATTATTATTTTTTTGTTTGTTATTCTTCATAACTTATAAATCTAGAGAAAGCACTTATGGTAAAGAATATTTTCGCAATTAATTAGCAGTAGAGATCACCATTTTATTTATAGATTGGCAACATTTTGTGGAACCTTTGGTAAAAAATAAGAAAATTCTCTAAATATCTAGCAGTCAGTAGTTTTTAACAAATAGTGATAGAAATTTAATATGCCAAAAATCCCCGTATCCACCATATGATTCGATTCCAGTTAGTTAGTTAGTTAGTAGTGGCGGCGACCTTTGCGCCTCGCATAGACCCTCTAGGGTCCATAGCGTTACCACTT
>JANSTT010017769.1:0-15859 GCA_026745375.1 Platyura marginata | reverse complement strand
ATTTCTAATTTGCAGTCTATATATCACAAATCTATTAGGAGTGTAATTTAAAATATTTTTTATAATTAAAACTATTGGTAATAGATATTTCAGAAATGTAACTTAAAAAAAGAAAAAAAAAAACTTGTAGCACGTCTTAATTAATAGATTCTTGTATGTTAGCATTAGGCGATAGGTAACACACAGTTTAAAATAAGACAACATAAATATTTTCCATCCGTACTTAACTGCCTCTATACATTAACTTGATTTTTTTATTTAAAAAAAAATTAAAAACAAAACAAATAAAAATGAAATTATTTTTAACTCATATCAGAAATTGCTTTTATTACTTATATGCAGAGTTGACTGACGATGGTAATTAAGCAATTCAAATATTAAATGTGAAAATAATTTAAAATTTATAAATTATGGTGATTATTGGTGATTATTGGTGTTATTTGGAAAATGAATGGAAAAATGCAATTTTCATATATAATTTGTATGGTTATCAATATTTTTTCGGCTCAATTAAATAAATGCAATAAAATTTTGTTTATCAAAAATATATAAATTATGAAAAATTTATTAATTTGTAATTTGTAATAAACCCAGACATATTTTGTGGTTGATTTTTGTTTAACTTCAATTTATAAACTAAATAATGTGCGAATTGCTACCCCTCTATCTAGACATCTATAGTTACAGTTGCTCACAAAAATATTAATACACACCTTTGAAAGTAAATATCTCTTCAGAATACTTTACAATTGTTATTGTTGAATGAAACATGGATTGTAGAGTGATGAATAAATAAGTAGGTAGGTGTACCAGTGGCTATTTTTACTATCCATTGGTACCTCCAGTAATTGTCGTAAATTGATTCGGCTAACGTAAATAATTTTCGTATTTACCAATCCTTTTTGTCACTAAGTTGCGATTTTTTCAAAACAATTTTGTTAGAAAATTGATAACAAAAATTTTAAGGTAAAAATTACATCGATTTTCTCAAGTCTTTGCAGCAAAAAGAAACAATAAAAAAATCAGGTACCTAAAATTTAAATACGAAGATAAATTTACCCTAAATATTCAATTAAACTTTCCCCACAATTTTGCATTAGAGAGTTCTAAGGTTTTAATATACACCACAACACCGAATTGAATTTTATGAGACTTGAAAAAAACTTTCATTCAATCAATTAAAAATTCATAAAAAAAAAATGTTAAAATTGTTTTTATAGGAGATTGTTAAAAAGGAAAACAAAATAAAAAATGTTCCTGTTTGAGAGAATTTACAAAAAAAAATATTAAATACAATTTTGAAAAAAATACCACTCTCATTTGATATTTATTTTGAATAAAATAAAGAAAAAGAAAACTGAAAAAAGAAATTTTTCTTCTTTTTTGTGGTTTTTTTTTTTTTTTTTTTGTTCGCCAAAGTTCAACAAGAACGCAACTTTTAATGGTTTATGTACAATGCTAACAATGAAAAGTTTCTTGTACGGAATATCGAATTTGTTTTTAAACTTTTTCCTTTCGATTATTTCAATAGAATTTAAATAAACGGTCAAGGACAATATCGTAAAAAATAAAAAAAGAGAAACCTGTTGTATTGCCTGCCTGTACATATATATATATATATATATATTGTATGGAAACTTCAATGAGATTGATGTTTGTATTGTAATGGAATACATGTTTGGGTTTTCGAAAACATAAAAAACAAAAAAAAAAAAAACTTTTGTGTTGTGAAATTTGAAACGTTTTACCTTGAATGTAATTTTCTTTATCGAAATGTTGTTAATTTTTCTTTATTATAGAGCAATTTTTGGTAAATTTGTTCCTTTAAATGGAAAGTCGTCTTTTCAGGAAATATAGAAATTTTTTTTTCGTTCAGTGCCAGTACTTATTAGAGTAAGTTATAAATAGTATAGTTTTTTTTTTTGAACGAATATATTCTTAATTTAATAAAATGTCTTAAAGTTAAGTTAATTGCAACAAAATTTTATTAAATTAATCTCAATATATTTATGTTTCAAACACAAAATTCTGTTATATTCTGTTCATATCAGTTAGGAGGTAATAATTTAACTTTGACGACTACCTTCCCTTTTACAAGCGTAGAATAAAATTATCAAAATCTCTGTATCAAACAACCTGGCTCAAAGCTTTTCTAATCTAAGACACAAATAATAATATAATTAAGGCGTATATATATATATATATATATCTATAGAGTTATATATGTATGTATGTATGTATGTACCTACCGTATACATAGTTAATAGAAGAGAGAGAGAAGAAAATACACATTTTGCCAAAAACTCAACCATTTTCTATATCGAACTAATTAGTTTCATTTTATGTACCTAATACTCCACAGTTGCTATTTACGAGGTACTTTTACTTTTCGAAATCTAATTCAACAAACTTATCCAATCACAAATTTTATAATTTACAAAATTAGTAGAGCCCATTCTATTATTAGCATTCAATAAATAGGGCTTTTCCAAATATAAGAGAGGCTCTAGTATATGTATGTATATGGCATAGTAAAATTGCTTTTCACAATAAAAGGGTATACAGTGAACATAGAAAAACACTGATGCGGAAACTTTAAATGTAAATTTTATATTTTTGTATAAATAAAGTCGACACTAAGTTCAACCGAAAAAATTGAGAAAGGCAAATTGAGAGTGAGAGAGAGGGAGGGAGTTTGTGAACGAAACCCTTTCTTTTTATTTCGATGGCAGTTTTTATAAAATAAACCAATAATTTATTTATTTACGAAATTCCAATAAACATATTTTTGCTCCACAAATTTTACACAGCCTCTCCTTCTTCCACTGTATGTTTTTTTTTTCGTATGGCTTAGACAATTTTTATATTACAAATAAACTTTGAGATTATGTTTGGAATTTACCACAAAACTGATATTTTTACACATTGACCCTTTTCTTCTTCTTCCTTCCTTCTATACTTCCTCCGTTTACGGTTTACGGATATATATTACAATTTTACAATATACCCCACACACACACAAAAAAAAAAAACCCCCAACCTATATTTACATGACCATACTTATAGTTATGTGAACCATATGAGTCACACTGTGTGGCTTTATATGAGGTACTTGGCATACATTTATATTAAATTTATTGTCCAAGGACTGTCCCCAAGTATATATATATTCTAGTTAAAAGTAATAAAGAAAAAAAAAAGAAAAAAGAAGTATAACATAAAAATGTGTATAAATGGCAAAGTTTTCACATTTTATTCGGTCATATTTTAATACAGCATATGTTTATTAAAAGATGGAGTTTGCCCGAAGAGCTTTCTGGGATGATTTATTTCTGGTATAATAAGTAACTTTATTAAAAATATTATCGATTGAAGTAAATTTTTTAAAGAACCGGTACACTAACATTTACTTAACATATTATCTGAAAAACTAACTTTCATTTAATCTAATTTTAAATTTAAGGGGAAAATTTACATTTTTTAGTTTTCCATTTACTCCATTCATTCATTCATTCATCTATGATTATTTCTGTATTAAAGTTCTGTAATTTGTAATTACAAATTTATAAACTTTTATGTACGTTGGTTAGTTTTATGCTATGAAATTTATTATTCGTCAGCAGTTCAGAATAATTTTAATTGAAAGTTAAAGAAGAAAACTTCAAAGTTACAAATATCAAATTACAAAAATATTCTTTTTGAAGTTTCATTCAATTCATATTGAAAATTTAGTTGGATTTTTCTATATAATCCTTATTTGCCCTATGATAGCTTTGATTTTTGACATTTTTGGTATGAGGATCCAAATTTTAGGTATTTTGTACATAGTAATTTTTTTTTTTTTTTAATATAGATAGAAATCTTTGAGAACAAAAATGGTAATCTTCACAATCACATATAAATTAATTTAAAAAAAAATAATATTCCATCTGATCTACCTACGATCTACATATAAATGTTTAATTGCCTTTTGATCAAGATAACGATCACTTATAAATCGTCCAAATACATCAAGATATATTCAATATCGACATTTAACATGAACAAAAAATAAAAAAATAAAAACAAGCGATAACTTAAGATTAACCAAATAAGTTAATTACCAAAAAAACAAATTCACAATTAAGCAGTTTGTATACCTACATATTTGGCAATACATTTATCTATAAAAGTTTAATGGAAAAAAATTAATTTTTTTTTTTTTTTTGCTCAAACTTACGTTTATTTGTTGTCTACAGACATAAATAAACCAATTTTTATAACCAAAATATTTATTTGCTAATTAAGATTAGAAGTTAATTAAGAATTACTATCTGTATGTATCCAAAGTACTACATGTACATATGTGGATGTTGTTTCCTACTATAATATTGTGCTGTTTTGCTATTATGTACATACACGCATATATGTTGTGTCAACAAAATGATACTCAAAAGCACTAAAAATGTCGTTTGTTTACATTTCTTATCAATTTTGCTGTATATATATATATATATACGTAACAATTAAGGATTCTCTTCAGACAATGTTGTTTACCTCAACCAAACAATTTTTAAGCTTAGCATACACATAGGTACTACACATAGTAAACGGTTACAAATAATCGATTTCCTTAACGTTGGCAGAAGAGATTTTGCTGTCTCAGCACTGTTATAGTTAATATAACAAGAAAAGAAGAAAAAGAAAAAAAAAAAAGAAAAAAAAGTTTGTGCTTATGATTACCTACTTCCTATACTTTTCCGCTTTTACTTGCGTTTAAATTTAATAAAAAGAATTTATATTTCAAGAAAAGTTTGCAAATTTAAAGTCATTTGTTAATAGTATGTGCTTGGGTGTATTACCACCACTGTGAAGAAATTTACATTTTGTTTTATGTAAGTATAATTTATTTGAAAAGTCTAAATTTTCGTAATTTAAAAGAGTCAGTCAGTAACCATAGAAATATAATTTTAAATTTACCTATGTACTACTTAGAAGAGAGAAAAAAAAGTTACAGAAGAGCTTTTCGTCCAATTGGCTATATTTATTTATTGTAAAAGTTTTCTATATTATGCCAAAATTTTTTATATTTTTAAAGATCTATTTCTTTGGTATCATACTGTAATTCCACTATTATTTATCTATTTACCTCTGAAATTTCGTACTATATTTCCGTATAATGACTTTCTATTTTCAGGAAGGTTCGGAAAAATTCAATTCGTTCGGTAATCGGCATCATATCATTATTTACATTTGAAAATGACCGGGGTATGCACGACAACTTTGTCTCCCCTATTATTTTATATGTTCGTTCATGATATTTTACAAATAGCTCTGACAATTTATCTTACTGGCGATAATAAAATATTTTTACCAAATTGTCCGTATGATCTCTTATGACCTCTTATGTTGCTTCTGGGGCAATTAATTGTTTTTGAGACAAATTCGCCGTGAGATTATTTATCTATAAGACATGAGAAATGTTTACGCTACACCACTGCAATCAGATATACCGACAAAAAGATATTATGAGTAGGAACATACATATGTACAGTACAAGTACATATACATACAGTAAGAAGTACTGTACTTTTATTAGTTATTCTTACAAGTAGGTACATATTGTTAGGAATGAATTCAAATTGGAATTACAAGTCTTCTTAAAATATATAGAAATTGCATCTTTTATTTTTACATTCAAATAAATTACATTTTTTGTCATTATTTTTGAAATTGTCTAAAAGGAAAAATTTAAATCATGAATTCTCTATCTATTTCTCTGGCTTTCATATAAATCTATAAAAAAAGTCAAAGTGCACTTTAAATAATTCCACCAGTCAATTCAGGATATATCCAACGTGCTTATGCTAAGTTGCTTATTCCGGTTCAATGTTGAATAAAGGGAGTTTACTGTTCTATACTCTTCACTAGATTTGTATAGTTTTTTTTTTTTTTTTTTTTTAAATGCAACTTTATCAAAATAATGGATATTTGTTCAGTGATGTATAGTTGCACAAGCATTTGTACACAATATTTATTTTGTGTATTAGGTACTACTATATGTATGTAGGGTAACGTGGAAAAAGGAAATTTTTTTTATTTACAATTGAAATATTTCAAATTTATTATATTCAATAGGAAAATACAACGAATTTTCCATTTTCCATCAATGATTTCTACGCTAAATTACGATTTGTTATCGAGATATGAGAGGAATGTTAAATAGTGGCAATTACAATAGTGAAAATCCATATAAAGTTTCATAATCCTTATGGAATAGATTAGAGTTACTCGAAATATATTTGGAATAGATGAGGATTATGATCTGTATATGAAAAATCAGGCGAAATGATTCGAAATGTCCACAAATTAAATAAAAACGTTGTAATTATTAATTTTAAGATCTAATTTATGGAATTCGGAAAAAAAAATCATATCTCCTAAACTACGGGACCATTGTTCGGAGAACTTTTTTCTCCCATATAAGTACTTCGAATATCTATTAGAAAAAAAATATTTGAAAGACCCTCCATCGATATTGTGAGATATTTCCATAGAAAATAGATTTAAAATCATTATATCAGTAAAAGATTTTTTAAAAATCTTATGATTACGCTTAAATTAAAGCTGAAGCTTTTACAAATCTAACGATGTATAGATGTATGGGGTTATCTCTATCTATAGTATGTATTTTGAATTTTCAATTTCATTTTTTTTCTCTAAATTTTAGCCGTTTTTAGGCGTTTCATAGTAAATATAAGAAAATCTATACAAATCACTAGAAATGTTCACAAATTAATTGAAAACGTTAAGAATTATTAATTTTAAGATCAATTTTATAAAATTTGGAGAAAATTTTGTCTTTTGTTTAGATTTTTCTCAATCTTTTCTCTCATTGATTTGAATTGATTTGAATTGAATGCGTTCATAAATATTAGTAATTCATAATGTATAGTGCCGATTTAAAAGAAAATCTCCACATTTTCCTAGCACATTTGCATAGCTAGCCTAGACATAAAGAATAGTTGACTGGAGTGATAATATTTTAAAGTTTATCTGAAAATTACAAATTTGTGCAAAAGAAGAAGAAGAAGTTTACCATAAATTGAACTAATGTGAATTGAATACATTTAGTAAACCCAAGGGAGACTGAATTTAAATTTGCAGAACTTTTCGTATAGGTAGAAGTTTCGTTTCGGTATATAAACCACTTTTTGTTTTGATAATGATAAATTTTAATAAATCTTTAAATTCAATTAATGGTGATCCTCTCAAGAACAGACAGTCTTTTATAGAATTAATTAAAAAAAATTTAAATCAATGGTTTTTGCTAATCGCCCTTAAATTGGACTTCTTCTTTTATTGTTGTTGTTGTTGTTGTTGTTAGGGTTTGACAGACTAGGTAATTAAAAAATTCATTTTCATATAAAATGAAAAGAATTAGGTTGACTTAAAACGAGAAGCTTTTTAATTCCTATATACCAATTATTTTTATATTCAGAAATTTTTGATGTTACCTATTATTTTGTTGGCGCAATGGGATGAAAATCCTTTTTACAAATTTAAATAATGAATTTATTTTTTTTTTTTCATTTTCAGATCATCCACCAGTCTGTAGATCAGAACTATGCGCCTATTTCGACATATCTTGTCCAGACGACAGTAAACCCATAGAAATTCTACCCATTCCCTATTCAGAAGCGAGAAACAATACCAGAGCATCAAATATATACATTGACAAATTTCTTAATATTTCATCAAAATTCAAACGATCGGTCAGACCGTACAAGCGACGTGAATCAATAAAAATTGTTCCCGGTGGTTATATACACAAAAGGAGCATCGACACCGATGATTTCAATCAAACCGATGATTTTCTTATACAGTGCTGTACACAAAATCAATGCGTATGCGATACGAAATGCTATCAACCGGAATGTTCAACCGATCAAGTATTAATATTGGAAACGGAAGGCACACATCAACCGGGGAATTGTTGTCCAATATACAAATGCTATCCGATTGTACAAAATCAAGAGGATGCAACGTGCTATTCGACAGCGAAAAAAGGACATTTTGTAAATGGTGATGTCTGGATGGAAGATGATTGTACCCGATGTGAATGTGAAAATGGACAATCAAATTGTCGATCGAGTGTATGCAAGGCAATTAATTGTGAAAAGAAAATTTACAATCGGGGCGAATGTTGTCCGGTATGTGATTTGAGTAATAGCAAATATTGTACGGGTCAAGAGGATTGTGATATTGTTTGTCGAAATGGTTATGATATTGATGTTACCGGTTGTACAATATGTAAATGTGCTAAACATCCGACAACATTTTCAATTGATGATCATGGTACGGTTGATGTGCATACCGTTCCGACTGATGTTTCCATTAATAATGTCAATTTAGTTTCAGCATTCGATGATTTTGTTTATAATTATTTAATACACATTGCTTTGTTTGCGATCATTTTAGTAATAATAATAATAAGCTTGTGGAAATATTGTCAAAACAAAAAAAATAATCGAACCTATAACATAGTTCCTAGCGTTTAATAATAAAAAAAAAAACAAATAAAGCAAAAAAAAAAACAAAAAAGTTAAATAAAAACTCAAAATTATATATGTAAATAAAGTAAATAACTGATTTAGCGTTTAAAAATTTTTTGTGATAAAACAGTATAATATATTTGTTTTTTTTTTTTATATATATTTAAATTATTAAAAAATGGAACTGAATTAAATTTTTCACTATTATTTTTACCAAAAAAAAAAAAAAAAACAAAACAAAATAAAAAACAAGAAAGGAGGAAAATAAACAAAACATTAATAATTTTATTATTATTAAGTTATGTAATGTTATTTAATTTTAAGGTATCGAAAAAATTTTTATATTGTTTTTTATTATTATTACTAAAGTATCAATTAGGTTATTGCATTATTTATTATTCTACATATACTAAACGTACATCTTCAGGATCAGAGAAAAAATTTGCTTGTATCGATATTTGCAGTAAATTTAAATTAAAAATTAATACTAAATCTTAAAGATTTTTATTAAATCATTTGTTTTTTTCTTAACCTGTTTAAAATATGATGACAATTTTTATATTTTATATAAATATTTATGAATATCAATATGAATTAATTTTGTGACAATACATAAATTGGCGAAGAAGAAGAAAAAAAAATTAATTAAATAAATTATTTCATTTGACGCCAGCGCCATATAATTTAGGCATAAAGGTAAACAAAATTCTACGAAAATTTATGAATGGCGCGGCTATACTAACAGAAAAAGTTGGATACAGTTCAATTTTATACGTCAGCATGGGAAAATAATAATAAAAAAAAAAATAATAACAAACGGATAGTGAAATTTTATTAACATTAAACATAACACAGCCTTCCAAAAATCACGTTGTAAATAATGATCCTTTTTTTTGTTGGTGCCTAATACAGTAATCTCTTAAATGTTCAAATTTGGGAGTTTCAAAAACATTTTTATAAGAAAACGATACTAAGCAGACATCTCTTGTTAATGTTAAATAAAAAAATATCAATTTAAAAAATAACTGCAGAAATGGTCAAGCAAATTTTTCCTCCATTTATAAATAATAAATATTTACATAGCATAATGTCTATAAAGTAAGTTTAGCAATTAACATTTCATTACTATTAAGGAATTTAATGTGTATGCAAATAAAAAAAAAAAAAAAAAAATTAAAATATTTATAATAATAATCATGAATGCTGTAACTACATATCAAAATGTATACAAAAATATCAGCTTTTTAAAATGCTATATGTGTAACGTTTTGCCTTAAATATAACATTTTTTTTTTATGTTACTTTATTACATTATTATAACTCATCCTTGCCCCAACGCCAGCCATAGCACAAAATTTGCCATAGCTCACAATCTGCAAAAAAAATCTTTAAATTATTTTAATTAAAATCTTTAGAAAAGATAAAAATACAAAAAAAAAAAAAATGCTGAAAAATAAAACATCATAAATGCAAACGGAAAAATACGGACAGCTTATCGTGTGTGATTATATCTTTTTACCTTTTGTAGATAAATAAAGTATAAAAACTATAACGACAGACCACCGTACAAAAAAATAATAAAAAAAAAAAAAAAAAAAAAAACACAGAGAGAAAGAAAACAAAAAGACAGTAAATTATATTTTAGCAAAGCTACATTAATTCTTTTTACCTTTTGAAAAAAAAAAAAGTAAATAAACAATAACGACAGACCACCGTACAAAAAAAAAAAAAAAAAAAAAAAAAAAAAAAACTCAGAGAGAGAGAGAACTAAACTACAGTACATTATCTTTTAGCAAAGCTATCTCATCTTGCTTGTTAATTGAGGGATTTTATATATGTATATGCACTATGCATACCTAAGTATCTAAATATATAGCAACGGTATCAAAATGCTGATGATGCTTAACGAAGAAAAATAAATAAAAACTTTTCCAACACTTTTAAAGCTCAAAAATATTATTCAGCAGGTGGTGGTAGTCAAACGAATATTATAGAAAAGTTCTTCTTTTAATTTGTCCACAAAATTATTTTGTAAGGAATTTTTTATTTTATAATTTAGTTAATTTTGAATAAGAAACTATCCCCATACATTACAACAACAACTATCATCGACAATAATTCGAAATTTACGAGACAGCGAAAGTTACTAAACTACCTACACAAATATTAATTTTGTCAATCTAAATTATCTTTGAGAAAAAAAAAAAAAAAACAAAAAAAAAACAAAACTTTTATCAAATAATCAGTTTATAAGAGTTTTATGCTTAATAAGTTATGAAAACAGAAGAAAAAAAGCTTAATAATAAGTACCAAAATTAATATGCTCTGAATATTGCAAATAAATATAAAATTCCCTATACCTATGCTTCCAGTTCGACTCTGCTTAGTCATATTATTTGAAAATCATTACATTTATGGTAACAATTAACAAACACTACAATAATTATTATAAAATGTATCTGATATAGCGAGTTTTGTTTTTTTGTTGTTGTTTTGAATTACCTATACCTACGTACTTTGTGTATTAAAATTATAATTAAATTTTTTCTAATTTACGACTTTAATAGATGCTCTCGACTTCACTGTATTTGATATCACATAAAATAACATCTCAAACAACATATATTAATCATTATTTAAAAAATTATCTACCAATATAATATGATTTCTTATATTTAATTTTTTTTTACGTGATAGCAAATACAGTGGCAGTCGAGAGTAGGTTTTTTTTAAGCATTCTTATTGCATTTTTGGATAAGAAATAAATTTAAAGTTCTAAATTAGTTACAAAAACAACCCAATGTACTGGTAAAATAATATTTATAAATAATAATAATAATAATAATAATAATGTCATAAAAATAATAATAGTAATTACGAAGAAAATAAAACTGAATTACAACTTTCGTTCTGAAATTGCCACAATACTTTACAGTGCTAATTTGAAACTTCTTTGTGATTTACTCAACCAACATGTTACAGCACCGTATTGGTGTTCTCTATTTCTATCTTTCTATTTTTATTTCTTCAGATTACTTTATTAGCATTTTTCACTTACTCTTCGTTTAATTTTGATTCATCTGTTAAAAATTAGCAATTTTTAAAAATTATTTTTGAGAATTTCTAGTCTAGAACAACTTTTTGACCACTCCAATATGTTTTTCGTGATGCAATTTACTCCGAGTTTCAAATTTCAAATTCCAAAAGAATTTTCTAACTCTAAAAAAAATAAAATATTTCTATTAGACGACCCCCACTCTATTAATAGCAAAAAATATTGTTCTGACGCCGAAAAAATTATCAATTTTTAGGATTTTATCATCCGGATTCCTGATATCCTTTATTCAGCATCACTGACACCCTTTAAAGTGATTATTGAAACTTCAATTTGGTATTTAAATTAAAGTGGAGTTTTTTATTTCCAATTTCCATGTATGTACATATATGTGTTGTGTATTTTTCCTTAATAACAATGTGACAATTGTTGGCTGGAGAAAGAAAATTGAAAAAAAAAGTATCTAGAAAAACTATTAACTGTGAACATCACTCGTTTTCCCAACGATATAGACTCCATGTTGGCAGGACAATAGAATAAACAAATGTACATATTGATTTTGTTTGTTTTTCTATTTCGATTCACATATACATACATAGGAAGTATTTTTTTATTTTTTTTTAAATCAATTGAATTGATGCGAATCGGTAAACGAAATTTTTCATTTTCAGTGTTCAGAGTTTTCGTATATTTGAGATTAACAAAAACAATATAAAAGCGAATAGTTGGAATGAAAAGCGAGTTGGTCCTCCTATTCTTCTCTCCTCCAATCCTATCCTATAATAAATAGTTGTTCTATACATGGAGTATTGGTTTTCAACAATTTTCTGTATGAAATCTTTTGCAATCAATATTGTTTCTATGTACCTTCCTACACCTATACATTGACAATATTATTTACCGTTGGTTATTCTTTAAAAAGATGTTCAAACCGAAATGTGAGTGATTTAGTACACCGAGTCTCCGAACAACTATTATTTACCACCTTGATTGACAGTCTAATAACATTTTCTTTAACATTTATAGGGTTTTTTTCTTCTTCTTTCTTTTCTTTTCGTACACCAAATAGTAGACAGTGCTCCCTCCGGTGGACGGACACCTTTGGGTCACCACCGAAAATCTATCTGTTCGCCCATGACGGGGGGAGGGGGAGTGTTCGTTATAGAGTGAAAGAGAAAGAGAACAATGATTTGTTATTTGAAAAATTTTGAATTCAAAATCCCAATTTTTTTGTTGGCAAAAAGAACAAATAAAATTGCCAAATAAACAATGACGAGCTCTTAAATTCGTTTACGTTTCGTCCAGTTGATTCACGTTAAAAAGAGGTTGTGCGATTTATAACATTTGTTGTTCGTTATTGGGAGGTATCACTGTATTTCGTTCGGTCACAGTCCTTTTAGTATAAAATTTTTCGGTTGAATACTTTTTTTTGTGTGTAGCATAATTTATATGTTTCCCTCCCCCTCTGTATTTAGATTGGTATATGTAGAATGTTTACAATATCAATATGGGTCTGTTTAGAATAAATAGGATACGATATCGATAGGTAATACGGACTCATATATCATCCATCTTCTTTAATAGATAGCTGGCGATATTGGGTATAAATGCAAGGATTGAACGCGTTTAAAGGTTGAGTTGTTTTTTTTTTTTTTTTTTTGGCAATTTATTACAACAACATCATTTTCGATTTTAAAACTTTACATTTACATTAACTGCTTTTTTATTGGATCCATTTTGGGGCCGGTTTCCTCTGCTAAGGAAAGGTTTTGGGATAATCAGTTCCGATGTACCAAATTTATTTCTTCACTAATACATAAATGACAAAAAATTATCTTCGCCTTTGGCCAAGTGTTTTAAATAAATAAGTGAAGGCGGCTATTAATCACGCTAACTTCTTTATAAGGTGTTCGGGGGTGTAGGGTGTAGGGTGTAGGGAAGAAAAGAACAATTCTCTTGTAGAATCCAAGTTTCCACAATTTAATTGGATTTATAGAGAAGGAAATGGGTCAGTTCTTACAACAACAAAAAAGATTGATGTTCGCACCCTAAAACGCGTTCTTTTTGTCCGCATTGCTAAATTGTCCACAATTTGACCTAAATACAAGAATTCCATAATTTTTTAATCTATTTATAGGCGAATTTGATAGGCTTGGAGGAATCGTAAAATTATTCAGTTCAGCTCAGCTTTATATGAAAGATTCATATAAATAATACCAATACCAATCAAATACATAATTGAATACACATACATACATAGCCATATAAATAAATAATTTAATAATATTTTATAATGACCACTTGCCCATATTTCGTTCATTCCTGATTGAATAGAGAGAGAGTGCTCTATAAATATTGAATTCGTTTTGTATTAAATTGGAAAATTGGAGTACACTTCAACGGATAGTTCACGATGGATTGGTTATGGTTACGGCAAATGCAGAGTAGCTTTAGAATTAAAAAAAAAAAAAAAATATTTATCAAAATATTATTTAATAAAAATTCGAATTGAATTGAAATTCGACTCAGTATGGTTCAGTGCGGTTTTAGTATTGGTGAAAGGTAGGAATTTATATATAAATTGAAATACAACATAATGCCGGGCATTAATCATTATTCTTGGGATTAATACATTTTTTACGTGTTCCATTCACTAATTGAATTGGGGGTGTCATTAAAAACGGTTGAGGTAATTTCATTCAACAAAGGAAGTGTCTCGAAAGGTTTAACGGCCATATAACTTTTTTTTATATATTTTTATTGTTTATTTTAACTATACATAAAACATTTCTTAAAAATTTCTTAAAAACAACGCTATAAAAGATCATTTTATTCTAGAAAAAATTATTTTTAGTTACATTTTAGTTTAGTCAAATATAAGACTAAATATTTATTAAAATAGCATCATAATTAATTTTAGTAATTAAATGTGAATGTATGCGTATAAAGTAAAATTGTTTTTTCTTTTTTTTTCTCTTAATGACTAACAATATTTTCTTTATTTTTTATTGTTGAATGTAGATATTTTATTTTGAATCTGTTTATTATTATTTATCCGATTGATATTTAAAACAAAAAAGAAAAAAAAAACAAAAAAATTTCCTATACATTTATAATTAGATAATAATATTAATAATAATAATTGGTGTAGATATAATTTAAATATAAAAAAAAAATAATAAAAAGAAAAAACGAAATCTAATTAATAAAATAATTGTGAATCGAGCATATATTAAAATATTATCGAGAATTAATTTGAAACAATTGATTTGCCGTAAAAATATCGGATAACTAAATGAAAATATATCACTAATAATTGTATTATATAATTCCGATTGTGATAAGTTGTTCCATTAGAATAAAATTGAGAAAAAAAAATGTTATTAAGCTTTTTATGTAAATAATTATTATACAATAAATGTTTATGAGTTAAATCTATGTCTGCTTGTTCTTTATTATAACGATCTAAAATTAATAATAATAAAAATCAGGTAATAAAATAATATAGGAAGGCACTACACCGACCCACAAGTGTACATCTTAACCAGCAAAAATCTTTTTCTTTTTCTTTTTTGCACTATACTTGCTTCACAGGAGAACACAGAGGAGAAGATCTACTAAAATCGCCAATATTAGAAATAAAGGAATATCGAAAAACTGATAGCACCAATTAATCAATGATCAATCCAACAACTAAACGAAAAAAGGCAAGAAGGGACTCTATAACTAGAAATATTTTTTAAATATTAATTCAAAATTATTTCTCTAGCATCGTCGGTTCCAATGGCCTCTGAACTGAACTAAGAAACTTCCGGAGCACTAACTGGACCGATGAAGCCTCTGCGGCACAAAAAAACAAGACGATCGATGTCTGGAATAATCGGAATGATAAAAAACTTAATAATTATTGTTAATGAAATATAAATAAGACAAAAAAAACTATTTTTCAATAAATGCCAGAATCTTAATTATTCGTCTTTTATTTTGCATGCATTCCAGTCAAAGATCAACAAGAATCATCGGAAGTTATTAATTACAGGCAAAGATCAACGAGAACTTACATCATATCAGTATTTCCTTAAAACGAAGGAATATCGAAAAACTAACAGCGCCATTAGAACGGCCGTCCCCTAAAACCCTTAAATACCAATTTTCATTAAAATATCTCGGAAAATCCGGATTTTCAAAAATTCAATTTCAAAACGGTACATGCAGCGCCATCTCTGGGCTGAGTTACCTGCTACAAACTTATGAACTCCTGATACATAAT